>MU692292.1:8134-20384 GCA_026770625.1 Nicotiana glauca
AGAATTCCTTATCCGGATTTCTAGTTCGCAGACTGTAACAGATTCAAACTTTCCTCGGTTCGGGATTAAACCGGTGACTTGGGACACCATTATATTCTCAAGTGGCGACTCTGAAAAACTTAAATAACTAACCCCGTTCCGACTGTCCTTAAATTGGAAAAACTCCTCTACGCCCTCGCGGGTAAAGTAGTAGTATATATAAAAAGGAGGTGTGACAACACTAAAAAGTGTAATGTGGCTCTACATCATAGATGATCAGATTCCTCATAAACACTTCATGATAAAAGAACAAATGAAGACTCTCTCCTTCCAGCATTAAGAAGGTAACCAATGAGCGACAACCGAGTAGAACAAGAGACAACATCAACGATGGCATAGCCAAACTACTCCCATTTTTTGTTACGACCTGTTAGACTATGCCACAGATAAACCAACCCCGGGTTTGAAGGATCAAGACAAAAATAGGAGGGAAATTTTCTTTTTCTTTTCTACCAAGTAGGAGGGAGATTTCCTTTTCAATTAAAGTAGAGGAAACACGGAGAACTAAGACTCCATTTATAACTTGTATGGATGGTTATTACATATTATTTCATAATGTATTGTATCGTATTATATTGTATTGTATTGTATTATATCGTTCGATGAATATAATATTTGGATATATTGTATCGTTTGCCGTTATTCCATGATATCGCGCACCAGCAATATGAAGAATAAACTTGCAATATTTAAAAAATATATATTATGATAATGGGTAAAATTATTATATAAAAAATAGGGTAAATGATAAAATAGAATTATTTAATAATAATGAAGAATGAGATGAGAGACAAAGACAAGGTGACGGCACGACCACACCAAATCGATCATTACATAAAGTGACACATTTCACTGTTACGTAACGATGGATTGAATGACACGATACAATAAAATTTAAATAACAATAAAAAAAATATAATATTTAAAGTAACAACACGATAAAATACAATATGTAACAACCATCCAAACAATTACTTGATCAGTAAAAAATATCACCTTTCATAGTTGGTTCAAGAGAGAGAAACTCCCATCCATCACTAGAACGAAGTTAATGGAAATCCCACCCAAAATACCAAGCATACTACCGGAACCACTTGACGACACCAACATGGAAGAGGACACTCCCCAAGCTCATTCATACAAGGAAATGCTCCTAGATAAACAAGATACCTCACAAGCTGACTACTTTGCTTCCGAGCTAGAATCCACAATAACCCAACAAAAAGGAAAGGAAACAGCAGGTCCAATTCTATTATCCCAAGAGGAAAAAATAGGTTATATGAACCATGGCGCTACTCATCCATCATCAAGCTATTTGGAAGGCGTATGACACACTATCTCCTCCGATCTATATTGATTGAATTATTAAACCTATCCGAACAGTTAATCTTGATTGACTTAGAGATTTTTTCATTGTCAATTTTAGTAAGGAGGAAAACTTAGTGACGGCCATCCAACAAGGGTCGTGGTTCATCTCTGGCAGCTTCCTCTCAGTCAGAAGGTGGGAACCTAAATTCATCCCACAAGAAGCGACTCTCTCCTTCACTGCAATTTGGGTACGCCTCCCACAACTACCCACTGAATTCTATGACAAAGAGATCCTACAAAAAGTAGGCAGAAAACTTGGGAAGCTTCTAAAAATAGATACGTGCACCTCCACTACACTGAGAGGCAGATACGCCAGAATATGTATTCAGGTACCTTTGGAAACACCAGTTGCTACCTCTGTTACAATAGGGGACCATAAACAATTGGTGGTTGACGAAGGAGAAAACGTACTGTGCACTAGGTATGGAAGGATAGGGCACACTACGAGAGTATGCTCACACAGACAAAAACAACATCAAACAACAAATACACAAGACAGCCCAGAGTGCTCAACTACAAAGCCAAACAGTGACCCATATCAAAAACAAGATAGTGAGGAAGAAGAGGAATGGAAAGTTGTTTCATTCCGAAGAAGGCGTAAAAAGGAAAATCCCACGCAGCAAAGTGCAACAACGGACCAGAGCAAAAAGGGCAAACCAACAACAAAATCAGATGGCATCAAAGTGAGAATGTTCGATGCTATATCCGGTAAGTTTCTTGACACTCAGACATTTCGATACACCTCTAAATCTAACCCTCTACAAGACATGGACCAATCCCAACCCACAAACACAAAAAACTCACAAATAGAAAAGCAAGCAACAACCGGGCATCGCACAAAAGAAAGGCCCAATACAAGTGTGAAGAGGAAGGCAGATCCAGGCCCTACAGACCAGCACCCCAATACTGAAAAGGGGCCTACACCATTAGCCAAAAAAAATTAAACACCACACACGCCAAGCCAAATCCAATGGACACCACCCTACATCCAAAGTCAACTAAACCCAAGAGCCCAAGGGAAAGTTAGAAAATACAGACTGGGTTCTCCCCCACCACTGAACACCTAGACTCCACGGTAGACCCTAATTATGATTCCTACTACGCTACGTCTCCTCTAACAACACCAACTAGAAAAAACCACTCCATGAAAGCTCAGGAGCCAAAGCTGAGAAATCAAAAGATTTTAAGTAATTTGACACAACCCATCAACTCAACCGGATATTACAATAATCCCACAATGTGTGCATCAGACACAGACTCCAAAACATTAAGCATAAGTGTTGATCCACTTCCACAACCCCAACAAACGGTTGATTACCCCAATAACCCACCCCTGATTACTAACCCAAAAAAGGTTAGACGAAAAAAACCAAAAATAGAATCCAGTACCAACCCCTATTCTTTCTAACCTACATCCCACCACCACCGGACCACATACTAGCATCGTGGTTAGATCTGGACCTCCATGTCCAAGCCCTATGCTACAATTTTCAATTGGGCGATCAACCAATATCACTAATCATACAGAACCCGGATCATCTGGCAAAGGAAACTGCAGAAGCCCTAAACACGGGGTTGGGGATGTTTGGAGCGCAACTATGGCAGGCAGTGATGGCACAGAGCAGCCTAAGCCACATGCAATACAACATCAACCCATCTTCGGTCCACAATATGATGCAACAGATCTTTAACAGCATGCCATTCTTCCCAGATCCATTAGTAGAGGACCCCTATGCAACCCCATAGTTCAAGATCCTCCAGCAGGAATCACCCCAAAAAGCATCGTCTTCAGTGCAAGAGAATCAACAACAACCACCTCTGGAGAAACAACAGCAATTACCTCTGGGGAATATCTCCAAAGGAATATCAAAAGCCTTGGAGTTACTGAAGAACAATGAGGCCCTAATGGCACAGGAAACAACCCCAATCGACAATCTATTGAGGGTGAATTCCCTATGGCTGGAAGCAGTTCAAGCGGTGGAGTTCAGCGTGGACCACAGTGAGACATTGATACTCCTATGCCCCAAGAACCTAGTCAGGTGCGGAATGGACTTATCCTCTCATCAGAGTCAAGGTACCCTCAAACCTCTCCTAACTTTAACCCTAGTGATGAGATCCCAACAATCTCAACACAGGGGAAGAGAAATGATACAAGCCCAGGGCAGGGACAAGGAATCAACGAGCAACAACCATCCAACCCTGAACCTTTTAATAAATTTCATAATGGAATGTTAGAGGGGCAAATAGTGCTGAGTTTAGGAGGCATTGCTCAGAGATGGTTAAAATGCAAAAGTCCGCGATGTTGGTACTCTTAGAGACCAAAATGGCTGATCATAAAAGGCTAACTGAGGAGCTTTAATACGACATGTATATTTAGTTCCCTGTTGTAGGCCATTCTGGAGGTATAGTGATAATATGGAAGGAATATTCCCTCCACATAGATGAAGTAGCTGCCAATTATCAGGGTATTCATGCAATGGTTAAGGTATTACCCTCAAACCCTCCTTGGCTAATTTATGTGATTTATGCTAGCAACTTCATTGAGGATAGAAAGGCCCTCTAGGATAACTTAGTTGATATCTCAAATAACTACAGAGGGAGTTGGTTTGTGGGTGGAGACTTCAATGAAGTCCTGAATTCAAGAAACAAGTTTGGGGGAAACCCTATCAACACCTACAGGAGTAACTTATTCTAGAATTGCATTAATAGTTGTCACCTAGTGGACCTAGGGTTTAAAGGTAGCAAATATACTTGGTCAAATAAGTGTTATAAAAATAGGTCATGCCTAATCCTAGAAAGGATTGATAGGTGTTTTGCTAATAACCTATGGGTAAATGAATACCCTGAAGCTAACATTACACATCTCCCCAGGACCCACTCTAACCATTGCCCCATGCTTGTCAATCGAAGCAATACCAATCACACTCCACTCAATAAACCTTTTAGGTTTGAATCAATGTGGTGCATCCACCCTCTGTTCCAAAACTTAATTAGGGAGTCTTTTCCCCCTGATTCTTCTCTAATCTCATCCACCATTGTGTTCAAGGAAAATGCCCTGAAATGGAATAAAACTACCTTTGGTAATATCTTTCACAAGAAGAAGAGGTTGTTTGCCAGGATAGCAGGAATTCAAAAATATTCTCACCATCCTATTAACACCTCCATGCAAACCCTTGAGAACACCCTCATTGAGGAGCTTAACTCAATCCTAAGGAATGAAGAGGACTTCTAGAAAATGAAGTCTAGAATAAGTTGGCTCTCAGATGAGGATGCCAACACAAAATTCTTCCATAATTCTACTCTCAACAGAAGGAGGAGGAACAAAATTCTATCTCTCAAGGATGACTCAGGACAATGGATGTTTGAGCCCAGAGAAATTAAGGAATCAATCTCCAAATTTTTTCAAAAGCTCTACACAACATTCTTTCCTCAGTCCCAAAGTTGCATGTCCCTTTCTGAAATCCAGGGGCAATGACTCTCTCAAATCCAACAAAGAGCAATTGGGATGCCTCTCAGGGACAGTGAAATAAAATATGTCATGTTCTCATTCAAACCCTTCAAAGCCCCTATCCCTGATGGCCTTCACCCTTTCTTCTACCAACAATACTGGGACATAGTAGGGAAGGATGTCATCCAATTCTGCAAACATTTCTTCTCCACATCAATAATGAATCCAGACATGAATGAAACCCTTCTGTGCCTCATCCCCAAATGTCCCCAAGCTTCAATAATCAAGAATTACAGGCCCATATGTTTATATAATACAGTCTATATAACAGTGACCAAAATCATTGTTAATAGAATCAAGTCTTACCTTCCTCACATAATTGGCCATAACTAGGCTAGCTTCCTCTCTAATAGGAGAGCCTCGGACAATGTCATCATAGTCCAAGAATACATCACCCACTTTGGGAAAATGAAAGGCAAATCCCCTAACATGATTCTTAAGATTGATCTGGAAAAGGCTTTTGACAGACTGGAATGGTCTTTCATCAAGCAAACCCTCCATGATTTCAAATTCCCAAACACCATCATCAATCTCATCATGTCATGTGTCAGTTCCTCCACCATCTCTGTCATTGTTAATGGAGAGAAAACAAACCATTTTATGCCAACTAGGGGCATCAGACAGGGTGACCCTCTTGCCCCATACCTCTTTATTCTGTGTATAGAAAGACTCTCCAGAGACATTGACAAAAATGTCCTTCAGGGAGAGTGGCACCCCATCAGCATTAGCAGAAGTGGCCTTAAGATATCTCATCTCTTTTTTTGCTGATGGCCTAACCCTTTTTGCCACAGCTAACCAAGTCAATTGCAACACAATCATAAGTACTCTCAACTCTTTCAACTTGGCATCTGGACAAAAGGTCAATCTTACCAAGTACAAGGTTTGTTTTAGTGTTGATTGCCAATCACACCAAATGGAATACATCTCAAACATTCTTGCCATTAAAGCTTCAAAAAAATTTGGAAAATACCTTGGCTTTCCAATTTTCCAAAAAAGACCGACCCACAGTGATTTTCAGCTCATCATTGATAATCTCCATACTAAAATGGCAGGATGGAAAACAAGTATGTTGAACATGACTGGGAGAACCACTTTGGCAAAAGCCTCTCTAAACTCCATCCCCAATATATAATGCAATACATTAAACTCCACGTAAAAAACCAAAGAGATTGATAAAACCTAAAGAAATTTCATCTGGGGTACTACTGCTATTAAAGGAAAGATGCACCTTCTCTCCTGGGAAACCGTCACAATGACTAAGGCTAAGGGTGGGCTAGGAATTTAGAAAGCTGAATTGAAAAACAAAGCCCTTCACTCAAGGCTTGCTTGGAGGCTATACCAGAATCCCTCATCCCTCTGGGCAAAAAACCCTCATTGCAAAGCACTGCAACTGGAGGAATCCCCCTAAGAAATCTAAGTTCAGCACTTCGCAATGCATTCTAAAGGGGTGGGAAACTTGCATAAAAGCAAAAAAAAAATGGGTAGTGCATTCGGGCAACAGAGTCAGCTTCTTCAATGTACCTTGGCTACACAACCTCCCAGCAATCAGGTCCTTAATAGAAGGACCTTTGACCAGAGAAGATATGACCAAAACTGTAGCTTTTGATTATAATCATGGAACTTGGGACCTCAATACCATCTCTCTTATCATCCCTCAAAATATTATAAACTCCATCCACAACACCTTTATCTCACCCAATCCAATTAAGGAAGATAGAATGTTCTGGGAAGTCACCTCAAATGGAATCTATTCCACTAAATCAGCATACTCTCCCCTGGATAGCTTTCAATATCAAAGAGATGAAAACATAAGTAACAACTACTTATAGATCTGGAAATTAAAAGTCCCTAAGAAGATTCAATCATTCTTTTGGCTGCTCTTCCATGATAGGCTTTCCACTGGAGCTTTTCTCCATCATGTTGGGATACACCCAGATCCCACATGCAGCTTTTGCAATCAAGCTACTGAAACATCAGCGTACATCTTCTTTGAATGCACAAACTCTAAGCTTTTTTGGTCAACAATCCCCTCACAAAGCACAAACAACATCACTGCTAATTTACCATCATTCACAGCTCGGGATTGGCAACACTACAACAACATCATCACCTGGGAAGAACTCCTACCTTTCTGCTTTTGGCAAATCTGTCTCACAAGAAACAACAATCTATTCAACAATAAAAAGGAGATGGTGGAAACCAAAAGTGTTATAGCAAAGGCAACTGAATATGTAACCATTATGTTGAATAAAGCACCCAAAATTCACAAAATATCTGGGTTAAATGGGAGCCCCCAAAAATTAACAATTACAAGCTCAACACTGATGGAGCTGCAACAGGAAATCCTGGAAGGGGAGGACTGAGAGGAGTCTTCAGAAATACAAGTGGGAATTGGGTACTGGGATACATGGTACCATTCAGCACACCACTAACACTCAGGCAGAACTGCTAGCGATTCTGAAAGGGCTGCAAATTGCAGAAGAAAGACAGTTAACACCATTGGAAATAAACATTGATTCAACTTAGATAATTAGATTGCTACTCAACGGGAATCTTCTTTTTAATTCACTTATTTCTGAATGTAGGTCAATCGTCCAAAGATTAGGCGTCGTGGTGGTGAAACACATCTACAGGAAGACCAACAGAGTTGCTGACCTACTGGCAAAGGAGGGCACTAACAAGAACCTTTTTGAAAATATTTTTGTAAGAGCAGTTCCTCCGGTGTTTGTCACACATGTTTTTTGGGAAGATATTGCAGGAACTGCTTTCCAAAGACAAATTATGGACTGTAATATTATTAACGATGGCCCGACAGTGGGGGATTTGATATATCCACCCACAAACAACCTGTTTGTAAGACCTAACGGGTAGATTTTGTTATATAATGCATCCAGTTTAAACAAAAAAAATCCATCCAAACAAGCTATGAGTTGGGGTACAGTCAATTTAAAATATATGTGATAAAGTATAGTTCTAACAGTAGGTAAGCGCGTGTATAATAGGAATTAACAAAGATTTTATATATATATATATATATATATATATAATGTAAAGAAAACGTGATGGAAATAAATATGATAGCTATTTTTAGGGGTGTTCATAAAAACTGAAAAACCGAAAACCGAACCAAATCGACCAAAAAATCGATACGTTTTAGGTTTGAACGGTATTAATTTTAAATTTTAAAAATCGATCAAATTTGGTCTGATTTTGATTTTAATAAAAAAATAACCAACAAAAAACAAACATAACCGACTATAGAAGTAGCAATTTAAATTTATTATTACACTTATATCTATGTATATTTTTATATAAAGTTTTTAAAATTTTATGGTACATATTAATTATTTATATTTTTAGTCTAGTTCTTTATTATTATAATAATCTAATTGATTGCTTTTATATTTTAGTTTGACCGGTAGTTTTCTTTTGCTAAGTACAAGAATTTATTTTATGATAAAAATAATCAATTTTTAATTGAGTATTTAAATTATTCATCACTATTTGATTCATTTATCATCAATATATCTTGATAAATAATAGATTTCTCAAAAAGCAATTGGTTTGGCAGTGTTACATTAAAAATATAGTCGTCGGAATATGTGTTTGGTGGTGTATGTCTCATATTAAAGGAAAAAATTGATAAATAACCAAAAAATAAAAACCCGACAAAGATCAAATTGGTAAAAATCGACTTAATTAATTTGGTTTGGTTCCAATATTTGAAAAACCAACTTACTTTATTTGGTTTCTTTTTAGAAAAAAATCGATCTAAACCGAACCATGAACCCCTAGCTATTTTTCACATTTTATTATTGAAAAGGTTAAAGTTGTTCGATCCTTGAACAAGATGGCGTAGAAGTGTCGGTTTCAAACTTAAGAGCATGTTTGGAGAGTCACCTGGGAATTGGATTTGGGTATAATTGGGTGTAATTACACAATTTGACATGTTTGTTTGGCCAAGTAATTATTTGATCAGCATGGAATTGGGTGTAATTGAAGGGGTATAATTACACTCTCCAGTTCTCAAGGTGGAGGTGAGAATTGGTGGTAATTACAAGGTTATTTTTTATTTTCTTTCCTTTTTATTTTTATTTTAATTTATTTTCTTTATAACTTTTTATTCTATTATTTTAATTTTTTAAATTTTATTTTTACTTTTAATTTTTTTTAAAAATTTAAAAATATATTTTTCTTAGTACATTATTTATCTTTTATTTCTCTTCCTTTATTTCTTGTTATTTCGTGTAATTGCTTATATTTTGTTTTTATTTATTTTATTATTCTATTTTTTGTAATACACCTCCTAATATTATAAATAATGAGTCATTTACAAACTTGTCATATAATGAGTGATGTAATTAAAGTGGAATTTCATTGTTGAATGTGGTTAGAATTGATAGATCAGTTTTGTCAAACATTTGAATAATGTTATGACATTATATTTATAAATATTAGTTTATTTTATCAAATATGAATTCCATGATGTTCTTACCAAAAAATGTATATTTTTAATTTTTGTACGTATCTAAACTAAATATTATTAATTTAAAATATATAGATAAATTATTTTTACAATATTAGTTATAAATATATGATTACTTACATTAATGTATATTCACGAAAAATATACATCTTAAATATCAAATATAATATCATTTATACTTATAAAAATTTATAGGCATATATTTATTATATTAACTTTTAAGTTTTGTTTACTTAATTTAAAATTTAATTTAACTGTGTACTTATACTTGTGCAATCAAACAGTAAACTTGTAATTACACTATGACAAACAAACAGGTCGTCATAATTATACAACAGAGTAATTACTAAGCTGTGTAATTACTACCCTAATAATTATACCAATTCCAATTATAGGGTAACTATTACCTAGTAATTACACCAATTCCAGTGACTTTCCAAACAGATTCTAAAGGGTCTAAGTGAGTATTTAACCCCCTAACTTATTTGCTTGGATTAACCTATATTGTTTCATTTCTTTTTCTTTTTGATCCCATACAAATAACAATCTCGTTGCCGCTGCTTTCTCCGCCGTCCGCCGTCCGCCTTGGTGGATTACTGCCGGCGTTCAATTTTTCTCTAATTTGGTCAAGGTCAGTTTACCACAGTTGCCTTCCATGCCCCCAAGAATATAGTGTTTAAATGTGTCTTGTTTTCTATGCTTTATCATAAAATTTCTTTTTTGGGCGCTGTATATTTTATGGAAGCTTCAAAATCTGTTGTTTCTGTTTGTATTTTTTTTGTGATTAATTCTTTGGAATAATTTATGATAGTTACTAATTTTGCTGGTTTTAGATTCTTTCATGGTTCGCCTAATTGTTGTTAACCAGTAATAATTTAAGGGATCAAAGTTCTAACCTTTTTCGGAAAGAAAAATATTGTAACGACCCGACTGGTCGTTTTGAGCACTAGAGCTCCGTTAAGCAGCCGGAGGCCACGAACAACTTTATTTCAGGTATAATGACTTGTACGCGTGGTCGAAATTTAATTTTGGGGAGTTCGGAGTTGATTTGGAAAGAGAATCCTCATTGAGAAGCTTAAAGTCGAATAAATAAACTAGGATTGGAATTTTAAGTAAACGACCTCGGAATCGGGATTTGAAGGTTCCAGCATATTCGTATGATGATTTCGGACTTGGGCGTATGCCCGGTTCGGGTTTTGAATAACCCGGGAGCGTTTTGGCGCCTATTGTAGAAGTTAGAATGTTTGAAGAAATTCCTTAAGTTTGGCTTGAAGCGCATTTCAGCGTTATCGATATTCGTTTGGGATTCCGAGAATGGGAGTAGCTCTGTATGGTGATTCTGGAGTTGGGAGCGCGATCGGAAGTGAATTCGGAGGTCCGTAGACCATTTTGAAGCCATTTGGCTAAAGATAGAGAGTTGAAGGTTTTTGGAGAGTTTGACCGGGGGGTTGACTTTTGATATCGGGTCGGAATCGGAATCGAATTCTGAAAGTTGGAGTAGGTCCGTAATGTCAAATATGACTTGCGTACAAAATTTGAGGTCAATCAGACGTGATTTGATAGGTTTAAGCATCGGAAATGGAAGTTGGAAAGTTCAAAGTTCATAAAGCTTGAATTGGGGTGTAATTCACGAATTTAGTGTTGTTTGTTATGATTTGAGGTCTCGAGCAAGTCCGTAATGTGTTTTGAGACTGGTTGGTATGATGGGTTGGGGTCCGGAGAGCCTCGGGTGGATTCCGGGTGGTTAACGGATCGAAAGTTGGATTTTTAGAAAAATTGGGCAGCTGGTATCTAGTATTTCCGCTTCTGCGGAAATGGGACCGCAGAAGCGGCCCCGCAAAGGCGAAATGTGGGCCGCAGAAGCGGTTTTGGCCAATAGTGAAGGGGACCGCAGATGCGGTTGGGTAGCCGCATAAGCGGAACCGCACCTGCAGTTGGCAAGTCGCAGAAGCGGAAGTCCTGGGCATGGGCGGGAACCGCAAAAGCGGCCAAGAATCCGCAAAAGCGGAACCGCATAGGCGGTTATATTTTTGTATATGCGGAAACCACTGAAGGCAGTGACCTTCATTTATTCGGTCTCAATGTCATTTTTGCTCATTTCTCACTTCATGGGGCAATTTTTGGAGAGCTTCAAGGAGGGTTTTCACCATCAATGTTAAGGTAAGCTTTCGGAAGGATGTAGAATACCGAATTGCGAGTCTTCGAAGCGAGGTGAGTCTCCTTTCTAATTCTGTGAGGGGGAAATTACCCCATAGGTAAGTAAAATGGTTA
Source organism: Nicotiana glauca (assembly GCA_026770625.1). Lineage (NCBI taxonomy): Eukaryota > Viridiplantae > Streptophyta > Magnoliopsida > Solanales > Solanaceae > Nicotiana > Nicotiana glauca. The sequence goes on from MU692292.1 coordinate 19,807, forward strand.
TGTGCTCCTATTTGTGGGGGCTACGCACGCACGAGGTGACGAGAGTCCGTGCGTAGCTACTATTATGCTATTATCCGGGTAGTTAGGACTTAAAAGCATGTATACGTGGATAAATTGTGAACGCATTGGCAGCTTAAATTGCTTAACTCACATCGAATTAGTAAGTAAATTTCTAAAAGAATTAAACTTCATTTCTTAAATTGTTAAAGGGGAATTAGTTTTATTTAAATAAATATTTTCCGATAAGTTCTTATGTGACTGATTGAGCATGTACTTTAAGTGTGCCTGCGTCGCATGGATGATTCGCGAGCAGGATATGTGTTTAATTATGGAACGGGCCGAACGCCTCGATGATAATAGATGCATCTATGGTTCGTGCCGCTCGACCCTCGGCAGTGCACAATTTACATTCTGTTGGAGCGGGCAGTCGACCTCGGCGTGATTTGCGCATGTTTATCTATTACTTGAAAATTTGTAAATGTGGAATTGGCCCTACGTGGCTTTATATGAACTGATAAAATAATAAAGAATAAACCTTAGAAACCCTTGATTTATTATTGGAGGTGTTTACCTGTTTT
>MU692292.1:20719-81164 GCA_026770625.1 Nicotiana glauca
TAAGTGTGCCTGCGTCGCATGGATGATTCGCGAGCAGGATATGTGTTTAATTATGGAACGGGCCGAACGCCTCGATGATAATAGATGCATCTATGGTTCGTGCCGCTCGACCCTCGGCAGTGCACAATTTACATTCTGTTGGAGCGGGCAGTCGACCTCGGCGTGATTTGCGCATGTTTATCTATTACTTGAAAATTTGTAAATGTGGAATTGGCCCTACGTGGCTTTATATGAACTGATAAAATAATAAAGAATAAACCTTAGAAACCCTTGATTTATTAGTGGAGGTATTTACCTGTTTTCTGGCTTCACAACTTGAACTTTTATATAAATTCATGATTTCCCTCGCACTTATAGAATATTGCTAATTGACCTCTAGTGAGTGTCGGAATTGGCCATCTCGTTTCTACCCCTTCGGGATTAGGCGGGATACTCACTGAGTACACGTTGATTACGTACTCATACTATATTTCTGTGCATTTTTTTGTTGCACAGGTACTTGATGCATTAGCGGCCTACTGGGCGCAGAAACACGGACGATTCAGAGACTAGGTGAGTTGCAGTATGCAAGGCGGCCGTAGCTCTTTAAGTCCTTTCTAGTAACTGTATTTCTTTTCTGTCCATTGTATTCCGGACGGATGATGTGTTGTATTTTATGTCTCTATCAGTAGTTGCTCATGCACTTGTGACACCGGGTTTCTGGGATGGTTTCGGTAAATTTTTATACCAATTGATATTATTTAAGTTTGAATTCAGGAAAACGATCTTATTATATGTGAAACAGAAAAAAAATCTTAGATTTTCAAAGGTATTAAAAGAGGGAATTAATTGGTAATCTAATTGGCTGGCCTGACAGCTATGTCCGGCGCCACCACGACCCTTAGTAGATTTTGGGTCGTGACAAATATAGAGATAATAGACACAGTAATATCATGCATTTAATGCCCGCGAACTAATTTCTCATAATTATAGAGATAATAGACGCAGTAATATCATCCATTTAATGCCCGTGAACCAATTTCTCATAATTATAGAGATAATAGACACAGTGATATCATGCATGCATTTGGTAAGAGGGACATGACCATTTCTCATAATTATTATAGAGATAATAGACATAGTAATATCATGCAATATGCATTTGGTAAGAGGTTAAAAAGGACTACCATTTCTCATAATCATAAGAGAGATGTTGGAAATTAATTCTTTGTATCGTGAGGACCATGAAGAGGTGGAGTCAGCCCTGTCAAATGCTTAACATAGTCCAGTTTTTTTAGAAAGGAACCTAGAATTATTAATCTTTGTCAAGTTTCTGAAAATTTCAGCTTCTAAGTTCTGCGGAGAAGTGTAGTTCTTTCTGAAATAATTCGACAGATTAGGATTTAGGATGTTGTACCAGTTCATTCTGCACCAGTGTCCTTTTCTTTTGAAGTAAGCTCTATTTTTTACCAGATGGCTTCACTGCAAGAAAGTGTAACGACCCGACTGTTCGTTTTGAGCCCTAGCGTGTCATTCATCAGTCTGAGGCCATGAGCAGCTTCATTTCAAGTATTGTAAATTGTGCGTGTGGTAGGAATTGAATTTGGGGAAGTCCAGAGTTAATTTGGAAGGAGAATTCTTATTTTGGAAGCTTAAAGTTGAAAGAATGAACGAAGATTGGAATTTTGAGTAAACGACCTCGGAATCGGAATCTGAAGGTTCCAGCAGGTTCGTATGATGATTTCAGACTTGGGCGTATACCCGGATTGAGTTTTGGATAATCTGGGATTGTTTTGGCGCCTATTGTGGAGGTTGGCATTTTGAAAAAAATTTCATAAGTTTGGTTTGAAGTGCATTTCAATGTTATCGATGTCCGTATGAGATCCCGAGACTCTGAATAGCTCCGTATGGTGATTCTGGAGTTGGGGGCGCGATCGGAAATGAATTCGGAGACCCGTAGGTCATTTTGAAGCCATTTGGCTAAAGATAGAAATTTGAAGGTTTTTTAGAAGTTTGACCGGAAGTGGACTTTTTGATATCGGGATCGGAATTCGATTTCGAAAGTGGGAATAGGTCCGTAATGTCAAATATGACTTGTGTGCAAAATTTGAGGTCAATCGGAAGTGATTTGATAAGTTTAAACACCAGAAGTAGAAGTTTGAAATTTTGAAGTTCATAAAGCTTGAATCGGGGTATAATTCATGATTTTAGCGTTGTTTGATATGATTTGAGGTATCGATCAAGTTCATAACATGTGTTGGGATTGGTTGGTAGGTTTGGTTGGGATCCCGGGGGCCTCGGGTGGATGCTGGTTAACGGATCAAATTTGTAAGTTGAAGAATAACTAAAGGATCTGGTTGCTGGTATTTCCGCTTCTGCAGTTGGGTAGCCGCATAAGCGGCCCCGCAAAAGCGAAAGGGGAGTCGCAGAAGCGATTTATGGTCGAAGGCTCGTGGACTGCAGATGCGGTCAAGGTTCCGCAAGCGGGACCGCATTTGCGGAAGGCGGATTGCAGAAGCGAAAATGGGAAGTCCAGTGGAAGCCGCAGAAGCGGCTGGTTATCCGCAAAAGCGGAACCGCAGAAGCGGTGGACCGTCCGCAGAAGCGAAATTGGGCTAGAGCCCAGTGATCGAAGGAGCGGAATCTTTTCCGCAAAAGCGGGACCGCGGAAGTGAAAATATCTGGAGGCAGAAGGTTATTTTAAATCGGGAGATGGTCATTTCTCTCCCATTTTCCACATGGTATCGGCGATTTTGGAGAGCTTCAAGAGCGAATTTTTGTCGTCATTGTTCAGGTAAGTTATCCCCACTTATTTTGAGTCAAATACATCAATTTTGTATGGATATGGGCATGAAAATTAGTATAAAAATTGAGGTTTTGGTGGAAAACCTAGAAAATTATATTCTTGGAATTTAGCCGCGATTTTGAGTATGAAAGTAAGAGAAAATCATATATTTGAGTTCGTGAGTTTATGGTTAAACTTTATCTTCGAGAAATTTCGGATTTCGGGCACGTGAGCCCAAGGACATTTTTGTCAACTTTTCGTTTGGGGTTTGGAATTGTTACAAATTGGGTTGTAAAGTTTAATTGAGCATATATTAATGGATTTATATAATCATTGACTAGTTTTGGAGCATTGTGTGTTGGTGCAAGTCTTCCGAGGAATGTAGAATGTCGTTTATGAGTCTCTGGAGCGAGGTGAGTCTCCTTTCTAACCTTGTAAGAGAAAATTATCCCCATAGGTGAAATAATTGATTATGTGCTCCTATATGTGGGGGCTACGTACGCATGAGGTGACGAGAGTCCTTGCGTAGCTACTATTATGTTATTGTCCGGGTAGTTAGGACCCATAAGCATGTTATACTTGGATTATTTATGAACTCATTAATGACTTGAATTGTTTAAATCACCTTGGATTGGTAAAAGAATTTAAAAAGAGATTAAACATTATTTTCCTGAATTGTTAAAAGAGAAATTGTTTTATTTGGATAAATATCCCTGATAAATTCTTAATTGGCTACTTGAGCATGTATTTTTTGTGTAACTGCGTCGCATGCATGATTCGCGGCAGGGTATGCGTTTATTTATGGAATGGGCCGAACGCCTGGGTAGATTAAATAGATGCATCTATGGTTCGGGCCGTTCGACCCTCGGCAGTGCACATTTTACATTCCTGTTGGATCGGGACATTGCCTCGGTGTGATTTGCACATGTTATTTTTCGTTTGGAAATTTTAAATGTGAAATTTGCCTTCGCGGCTTGATATAAATTAATAAGATAATAAAGAATAAACCTTGGAAGCCCTTGATTAATTGTTGAAGGTGTTTACCTGTTTTTTGGCTTCGTGAATTAGAACTACTATATAAATTCATGATTTTTCCTGGCATTTCTAGAATATTATTAATTGACCTCCAGTGAGTGTCGAAGTTGGCCATCTCGTCTCTACTTCTTCAAGATTAGGCGGGATACTCATTGAGTACACGTTGATTACTTACTCATACTACACTTCTGTGCATTTCTGTTGCACATGTATATATACCTCTAGCAGCCTACTGGGCGTAGCAGCATGGATGTTTCTGGGACTAGGCGAGCTGCATCATTTGGGACGGCCACAGCTAGAGCAGTCCTTTCCAGTGTACTTTATTTACTTCATGTCCACTGTATTCCGGATGGATGTTGTATTTTATTCTCTTATCATAGATGCTCATGCGCTTGTGACACCGGTTTCTGGGATGGTTTGAAGTATTGTATTAACTGTTTAACATTTAAATTCAATTTGAGACTTTCGAAAGTGTAAAAAACGAGATTTTGATTAAGTAATTCGGGTTGGCTTGCCTGACAACGGTGTCCGGCGCCACCACGACCCTTAGTGAATTTTGGGTCGTGACAACATGGTATCGGAGCTAAGACCATTGGATGGTTCAAAAAAAGGCAATAACTCTTGTTAGGGGTATAGACCTAATGATTTGTTGATTGTTAGGTTATGAATTTTGGCACCTCTCTTCCGTCGTGTCGGTGTTGTAAAGGTTAGAGCAAGACCAATGTAGGTGATGAGATGCAATGGGAGCATCGGATCCGTGGAGTTCGATTAATTCGATCAGAAGCGTTATTGTGGTCCTATGAGTAAGTGATGCAAACTGTGAATTCAACAAAGTTATGCAGTCGTGTCTGAGTATAGCGTGTAGTGGTTGATATGGTAATCGTATGTTGGAAACAGGCCTGGCATGGAAATTCCGGATGTTGGAATTGGGCTCTAAGGCTTATTTGTTGAATAAAAAGGGAATATCTTCAGAATTTATTGAGCTAATGTGCCCAACTAAGTTGTGGTAGCACGGGAAGGTGCACGAGAAGTTAAACAGTGAGTTCAGGCTACATCAGCGTAATTCTCAGCACGTTCGAGGACGAACGTATATTTAAGTAGGAGAGAATGTAACAACTTGACCTGTCGTTTTGACCCCTAGCACATCATTCAGCAGTCTGAGGCCATGAACAACTTCATTTAAGGTATTGTGACTTGTGCGTGTGGTCGGAATTGAATTTCGGGAAGTCCAGAGTTAATTTGGAAGGAGAATTCTTATTTTGGAAGCTTAAAGTTGAAAGAATGATCTAGGATTCGAATTTTGAGTAAACGACCTAGAATCGGGATCTGAAGGTTCCAGCAGGTTCGTATGATGATTTCGGACGGGCGTATGCCCGGATTGAGTTTCGGATAACACGGGAGTGTTTTGGCACCTATTATGGAAGTTGGCATTTTGGAAGAAATTTCATAAGTTTGGTTTGAAGTGCATTTCTGTGTTATCGATGTCCGTATGAGATTCTGAGACTTTGAATAGTTCCGTATGGTGATTTTGGAGTTGGGGGCGCGATCGGAAGTGAATTCGGAGGCTCGAAGGTCATTTTGAAGCCATTTGGCTAAAGATAGAAATTTGAAGGTTTTTTAAAAGTTTGACCGGAAGTGGACTTTTTGATATCGGGGTCGGAATCCGATTCCGGAAGTGGGAATAGGTCTGTAATGTCAAATATGACTTGTGTGCAAAATTTGAGGTCAATCGAACGTGATTTGGTAAGTTTAAACACCGGAAGTAGAAGTTTGAAATTTTGAAGTTCACAAAGCTTGAATCGGGGTGTAATTCATGATTTTAGCATTGTTTGATATAATTGGTAGTTCGGGCAGTGGAAGGGCTTGGAAGGCAGCTGTAAGGGATTGAAAGCGCGTAGTCCCTCGATTCAGGGATCGGTAGCGTCTTCCTCGGTCGGTAGGTGGGCATGAATGGAGCTTCCAGGAGTTAGTGCATTGGATATTTGAGGCCTCGAGCAAGTCCGTAACGTGTGTTGGGATTGGTTAGTAGGTTTGGTTGGGGTCCCGGGGGCCTCGGGTGGATTCCGGGTGGTTAACGGATCAAATTTGGAAGTTGAAGAATAGCTGAAGGATCTGGTTGCTGGTGTTTCTGCTTCTGCGGTTGGGTAGCCGCAGAAGCAGCCTCGCAAAAGCGAAAGGGGAGCCGCAGAAGCGATTTATGGTCGAAGGCTCGTAGACCGCAGATGCGGTCAAGGTTCCGCACAAGCGGGACTGCATCTGCGGAAGACGAATTGCAGAAGTGAAAATGGGAGGTCCAGTGGAAGCCGCAGAAGCGGCTGGTTATATGCAAAAGCGGAACCGCGGAAGCGGTGGACTGTCTGCAGAAGCGAAATTGGGCTGGAGCCCAGTGACCTTAGGAGCGGAATTGTTTGTGCAAAAGCGGGACCGCGGAAGCGGAAATATTTTTGCAGAAGCAAAAATACCTGGAGGCAGAAGGTTATTTTAAATCGGGAGATGGTCATTTCTCTCCCATTTTCCACTTGATATGGGCGATTTTGGAGAGCTTCAAGAGGGGATTTTCGTTGTCATTGTTAAGGTAAGTTATCCCCACTTATTTTGAGTCAAATACATCAATTTTGTATGGATCTGGGCATGAAAATTAGTATAAAAATTGAGGTTTTGGTGGAAAACCTAGAAAATTATATTCTTGGAATTTAGCCACGATTTTGAGTATTGAAGTAAGAGAAAATCGTATATTTGAGTTTGTGAGTTCATGGGTAAACTTTATCTTCGAGAAACTTCGGATTTTGGGAACGTGGGCCCAAGGGCATTTATGTCAACTTTTCGTTTGGGGTTAGGAATTGTTACAAATTGGGTTGTAAAGTTTAATTGAGCATATATTAATGTATTTGTATAATCATTGACTAGTTTGGAGCATTGTGCGTTGGTGCAAGTCTTTGGAGGAATGTAGAATGCCGGTTATGAGTCTTCGGAGTGAGGTGAGTCTCCTTTCTAACCTTGTAAGAGGGAATTGTCCCCATAGGTGAAATAATTGATTATGTGCTCCTATATGTGGGGGCTACGTACGCACGAGGTGACGAGAGTCCGTGCGTAGCTACTACTATGCTATTGTCCGGGTAGTTAGGACCCATAAACATGTTATACTTGGATTATTTATGAACATTGATGGCTTGAATTGTTTAAATCACCTTGGATTGATAAAGGAATTTAAAAAGAGATTAAACATTATTTTTCGTGAATTGTTAAAAGAGAAATTATTTTATTTGGATAAATATCCCGATGAATTCTTAATTGGCTACTTGAGCATGTATTTTATGTATAACTGCGTCGCATGCATGATTCGCGATCAGAGTATGTGTTTATTTATGGAACGGGTCGAATGCCTCGGCAAATTAAATAGATGCATCTATGGCCCCTCGGCAGTGCACATTTTACATTCCTGTTGGATCGGGTCGTCGCCTCGATGTGATTTGCGCATGTTATTTTTCGTTTGGAAATTTTAAATGTGAAATTTGCCTTCATGGCTTGATATAAATTAATAAGATAATAAAGAATAAACCTTGTAAGCCCTTGATTAATTGTTGAAGGTTTTTACCTGTTTTCTGGCTTCGCGAATTAGAACTACTATATAAATTCATGATTTTTCCTCGCATTTCTAGAATATTGTTAATTGACCTCCAGTGAGTGTCGAAGTTACTTCCTGTCCACTGTATTCCGGACGGATGTTGTATTTTATTCTCTTATCAGTAGATGTTCATGCCCTTGTGACACCGGGTTCTGGGATGGTTTGAAGTATTGTATTAACTGTTTAACATTTAAATTCGATTTGATACTTTCTTATTTAAAATTTTCTAAATATGGTTGGAAAATTCTAGATTTCGAAAGTGTGAAAAACGAGATTTTGATTAAGTAATTTGGGTTGGCTTGCCTGACAGCTGTGTCCGGCGCCACCACGACCCTTAGTGGATTTTGGGTCGTGACAGAGGTTCAAGAAGCAGCAGAAGAAGTGCCAATCTACACTTAGTATAGCTACCAAAGCTGGACCTCCGATGCCAACTCCGTCAAAACAATACATTGCCAACTGCAACAGTGACAGCTAGCGCTAAACCTCCTTCCCTTGCCGTTTAATTTTCAGAAAGGCTTCAACACATAAATAGCATAAGAAAAGCTCCTGTGGGGGCTCAGATAAAACGTGTCATAGACTTGCTGCTGGAGGTATATCCCTACCCTCGATCTCCTATTTGCTTTTAGCAATTTCATATATTTTTTCCCTGAATTATCACCTTTGTAATGACTTTTGCAGAGTTTTGTCATTGTTTACCTTGTTTTGCTTATGTGCATCTTGTATCTATGCATGTACCTTTATCAACTTAGAAGAAATGTGTGAATATGAGTACTACGCTAAAATTGGATCTCGGTGATGTCACTTTGAGGTTAAGTTGTATTTTCTATCTTTTCTGCTTGCAGAGTGAAATTTCAGGGTCAAGTTAATTTCTCATGCCTACATTTAATCTCATGATATATGGCATATACAACTCATATATGTCTGAGGAAATTCTTGTACGTATCACTTCAACATTCCTTAGCTTCTTAAAGACTTGCAACTTTCTTTGCTTAGCAAATAATTCCCTTCTTTATCGCCTCATTTGTTCCTTCATCTTTTCATTCTTGTGTGTGGAGGTGGATTTTGGGTTGATAGGGTTGCAGGATTTTCCATTTGGAAACCAATACCCTTGAAAAATTGTAGGTTTGAGGTGTTTAGCTTTAAGTCCTTATTTGTCAAAAAACAAAAAGAAAAAAGTTGTTTAGATATCTGCAAGCCCATTCTTTGAAGATTGGGCTTCTTAAAATCTGTCTGCTGGACTTTCATGTATTAGTTTGATTTAGGGAAATTACCAGCTATGTCACTTTACAAACTTTCCTAACAAAAAATAGCCCAAAACAAAATATCTACTAACAAAGGCCCAAATGTTATTTTTGGCCCCAATAGTTTCAAATAATGTCCGTTTCTTTTTGTATCCGTTATTATACAAAACCGAGTTCTCTCTCTCTTTCTCTATATCTCTCACTCTCTCTCTCTCTTTCTGCGATTTTTTCCTAAATTCAACCAAAATTGATGAAATTGACGACAAAACAAGATACATTTTCGGTTATTTTCGTCTGACTCCAGGTATTTTGGAGTATAAAACCTCTTATTTTGTATATTTTTCTGATTGCATGTGTTTGTATAGAATCGATGTTGCTTTTCTTTAGGCTTTTGTGACTGACTTTGTAAGTTTTGGTCGAGTATTTGTATTAATTTCTTCACAAATTTCTGTAACCTTTTGTTCGTATATTTTGTTTAAAAAAATTGTCATTGAACCTAGTTTCAATTTTGAAACAGAGCAATATGAGAAGACAAACTCATTCGATGAGTTCATCACCTTATTCAAAATCTGTTTCAATAGAGAAATCGAGCAACATTAGAAGAGAAACTAGGTTGATGAGTTTATCTCCTCATTCAACCCCAGTTTTAGTTAAGAAATCAATTGATGAACAAAATATGCAAAGTCAAAATCGTTCTGACAGTGTTAAAGTGTTAGAATATCGAAAGGATATTGTTGAAAAATCTGAGAAAAGGAAGAGCAAGAGAAAACGAATCGTGAAGGGCGAAGTAAATTTGGGTGTCAAACCAAAAAAAAACAAGGTTCAGAAGGCAGAAAAAGTTAAAATTCCTGACAAAGTTTGTAAGGTATATACAATTTTAGTTATACTTTTTTCTATTGTTGACTCTTCTTTTAAAATTTGGTTTTAGTTTGTATTTATTTGTTTTTAATTCGTGTCATGTATTTGTAGCCTTGGAAGCTCTATATTCCAGTTGGTGAGTCGTTTCCTGTTACTCATTGGTCATCGTACATTAATGTGGACATGGTATCGGTTTTACAGCCAAAGTTGACTGATGTCCAGCTTCAGATGTTTAGGGAAAGCTGTTTTGGCTATTTCCTTGATTTACCTCGAGTTTCTATCCAGGCACAACTTATTCGTTCTTTAATGTTTAGGGAGTTGGTTCAAGAAAAGTGTGACCAATTTTATTTGAAATTGAATGAAAAATATGTTTTACATTTTGTTCTTCGAGAATTTGGTATTGTAAGTGGTTTAAACTGTTGTGGTAATGAACCTGAGGGTAAAGTCAGTGGACCCAATAGGTTGGTGGATACTTATTTTTTTTGGTTTTGAAGTGGTGTCAAAGAAGTCACTTATTGATTGTTTTGAGAAGAAGAAATGGCAGTCTGATGAAGACGCAGTTAAGATTGCAATCATTTATTTCATAAACACATTTCTAACGTCCACTCATGCTCAGAAGACATTTATAAGTAAACGTGATTTCCATCTTATCGAGAGTGGTGAGTATGTGTCGTTTCCATGGGCTAAGATTGTGTTTCGAGCTTTAATGAAGTCGGTGAGGGACAGGTTGAGGGGGAAGTCTGAGTTTTATAGGATTGGTGGATTTCCTCTTGCACTACAGGTGTGGTTCTATGAATGTTGCACTGTAGTTGATCAAAAATTTATTGTTCGCATTGGAGATCATACACCACGCATACTGAATTGGGAAATGACAACAAACCAACGCGTGAAGACTTCTCTACTGATTTTTTCAACAGCACGGGGAATAAGGTACAATCTTTTATGTCTTGATGGGATATACATTTATAATACACTATAATTCATTATGATACATCAAACATACTATTTTGATACATCCTTGATACATCTAGGACTAAAACACTTTTAGTTACCTTTGTAGTTTAAAAATATTTCTCCGACAATTGAAGAGCTCAGAAGATTTACTTTGCCTGTTGAAGTTACCGATGAGTATCAAAAATATTTTACATCACGTAACAAGGGAAAACTTCCTATTTATGATAGCGATAATTTTGTCTCGCCACCCCCGAAACACATTAAGGAGCCTATCCCACCAAAGAAGGAGCCAAAAAACCTGCCAGGCATCCAAGCTGTTGATTATGACCGTGAGTTGCAGAAGTTGAAAGCTGATGTGAAGCAAGTATGTATTGGTCTTTTTTATATAGTTTTTTTAAATTATTTTTCAAATTGTATATTCAAAGTCTATTATCTTTTTTATTTGTTTCATCTTGTAGCTCCATAAGCAGTTAAATTCCTTCATGGAATATGTTTCTGATAAATTCAAGGAGGTGTTTGAGTTGATAAATTCCAAGGTATGTGTTTCTTTTCTGTTGTGCATTTTTTTTTATTTTTTAGTTAACTTACTATATCCTTTTTTTAAAAATAGCTTGGTGCAAGCGAAGACAATTATGGTGCACATCCAGAGGAAGACACTAGTGGTCGTCAAGACAATAATAATTTTGTGAGCAATATGGAGTTTGGTGGCAATGAAGATGTTGAAATGGATGGTTGTCAGGTGTGTTTAGTTGTGCATTCTGTACTTTTCCCTTTTCTTTTCTTGTTGTTTTTGATAATTCGATTATTTTTAAAAAAAAATAGGTTGGTGGAAGTGAAGGCAAAGATGTTCCACATTCTCAAAGAGATACTAATGTAGCAAATCAGTTAGGTGCCAATGCTATGGAAGAACTTTCTGGTGTGAAAGTTGACATGTTTGTTGCTAAAGTAACTTTCACACCAGATGCAACACATGCTGGCTGTATTGGTGAGATTGCAGATGCGGTGGCAGGGGAGACGGAGGAAGAATCTGAGAAACAAAAGGTTGTTGAATCCCAGACTGGTGATATTTGTGCGACTGCAAGTGTTGATGCGGCGCCAGGGGAGACGGAGGAAGAATCTGAGAAACAAATGGTTCCCGAATCTCAGATTTGTGCTGTTTGTAAGACTGCAAGTGTCAATAATGCGCCAGGGGAGATGGTTCTGTGCAATACAGAATTACTTCCTGAAGTATCACCGCAAATGGAAAAAAGAAAGAGATGTCCTGCAAAGGCCATGCAGTCTCCGTTCATTAGTGTGTTTTATTCAGGTTCCAGTACTGATGTTGTTGCAGCGAAAGCAAAAAAGCAAATTTATGCTATTAAGCGTCCTTTTCAAAGCAAAATCGGAACTGGTGTTAACAACTCTTTGTTGAATGTTTTTGCTGCGTGGGTCAAAGAAGGGAAATCCAGAAAGAAATATATTTCCAACTTCTAATTTTTTTTTCAGTTTTATATTTTAATATATTGTCACTTATAGAATTATTTTATATCAAATCACTGTACTCTTTTGTGTATATATGTTACCAGGAATGAAATTTACCCGAAGTATATTAGTGAACTCAATCCTGCTTATGATCTTGGTGTATTTCATGTTAAAGACAAAAACTAGTTTTACACTTTGGCATATAATGGTCAGCCTGTGGATGACTCGGGATGTAAGAATTTACTTTTGCAGTATTTTTTTTTAAAATTTAGCCAGTGTACACATGAACACTCAGTCCTGTTAAGTTAGCAGTGAGCATTCATTTTCCTTTGTTTTATGTAATTTTGGTTTGAAAAACTGTAGCTGCTTAAAGCTTTCGAGCGCATTTAGTGATTAGTTATTTGTTATGTTTTGTTTCAGCACATTGATATTTTGTTCTATTATCTAAGGAACAAGTGGAAGTATGACAAAGACCTACCTGTAACATTCATCACCACAGATTGGTACTTCGACGAGAAAATTAATGAGTTGTGGAAGGCATTTATTGATACAGATGGAGAAAGTGATGTGTGCAATCCGAAACATGTCATTACAGAGTATATTCAGGGGTTGTCTTGGATGCCAGTGTTCCATGGTACACTGTCAAGCATGTCTTAATGCCAATTAATATTGCAGAACAATGGCATTGGATAATGGTTGTGATGTCCTTCAAGGATAGGTGCATTTATGTGTATGACTCTATGCGCGGTGGAGCTGCTCATCAAGCCAAAGTTCATAAGGCCATGTTCAAGTATTCTATGTTGCTGCCTCATTTTTTCGTGCACACGCATTTTTATTTAAACAAAAAAGATATCAATTAATACACTGGTATCTACAAATCAAAAGACTTGATTACCCCCTTTGATGTAAAATTGGTTGAAAGATTGCCTCAACAAGTCGAAGCGTATGAATTTCTTTCAACACAATCTGTTTTGCTTTTAGATTCTGGATTTTGATAGTTGTTGTTCTTTTTATTTTTGCAGTGATTGCGGTGTATTTGCGGCATCATTTGCCGAGTATTTCATTGAGGGCAAGACGCCTCCTAAAAAATTCAATACCTATGTACACTGGCACAAATTTGGTGCTCTCTTGTGGGATTATGCTAGAAAGAAGATGGAACTGAACGCACAAAGTGATGATGAGATTATTGGTCGACAGAATAAGGCGGAAAAGCAGAAGAAGTAGTTACTTTTATCATGGTTTTAGGATGAACTTAATAATTTTGTTTTTTGTATTATGTTCTGTTATGTTGTCATTATTGGAAAACGGATCGGATTTGTTTGTGTTTGAATTTTATGAATACTTTTAAGAATCGTATGGAAAATGAGATGTTTGTTCTATTATAAAGGTTTAATGAGTTTCAGTTCTATATTGGATTGTTGCAGTTTAGTTTATTTTGGTGTTTTCTCCCTTGATTTTGTATTGTGAATTATAGATATGATAAATATTAGTTTGTGATACAGTGTCTCTTGCAGATACACGCATGATACATACATGATACAGATATGATACACAAATGATACACAGTTTTCAAATATGTATCGATAAAGCCACTTATATTTGCAAATTTCTAAAACTATTTTGCATAGTTTTCTAGCTGCTACATCTGTTTTCCATTAGTTAGCTTTGTTACTACACAAATGCAGGCATGAGTAAGAGCCTATAAATAGAGATACATAGTTGATACACAAGTGATAAATAGATGAAACAAATGTGTTGCACAAGCGATACATATATGATACAAATGTGATACATAGCTGATACAACTTCTTTTTAATCAAACAGATGTATAATATAAACTTGCAATACGATTTTAAATGATAGGTCAAATATTTATTTATATCTAAAATTCAAATGACATTCTACAATGATATAGTTCTTGATATATTGCATTCTTCTAAATCTCTATGATATTCAGTAAAGTAAAATAACAAGTAATTCTAAATTTGACATATTTCATCCTTTCTTTGTATTATTTCTACAAGTTTTTCTGTTGTGACCTTCTTCTCCACACTGTCCAAATTTAATCAATATTTTTCTTTCCCTTTCAGATATTGGCTTGCACCTCCCCTTTCTCCTTCCTATTGTTTTAGTCACGTCTGGTGGCAAGACTTTTTCATTTAGAACTTCTGCAGGAATTTCCCATGTGCTTTCAACAGGAATCGGAAAAATTGAAATTTCATTGGTCTTCAATAGGTACTTCATGCTGTAGTACACCGAGAAATACTCAATGTGATCAATGTGTTTGTATTTTAATACTGCCCAAACATGCGCACATGGCAGCTCATCCAACTGAAACCTTCTATAGCTGCAAGTTTGATCTTTTAGGAACACCATTCTCTGCTTACCCTTGTCAAGTACTGAAAATAAGTAACTCATCAAAGGGGTCACCTACAAGATTTATCAACTATCATTAGTGGTGACAAAGCTGATGCCCTCAAAATATATATACTAGAGAGCCTACAAGATTAAAATAGCTTAATGGCATGTCAAATCAAGAAATATTTCAGGAGTGGGGTAGGCATAAATGCTACATTAAATTGAAAGCCTTTGCTTTTGTGCAGGTGGACATTAGTTTAACAGAATCACACAAAGGATTCAAGATATAACAGATCCATAAATTCAGTATGATTACATATTCTATGCACAAGTATCTACAGATTCCAGTCATATCTTCATCTGATATGACAATTCAAGATTGTCCATCAGCATTGTATCATATTTTTTTCCAAGATTAGTGAATGACTCTACTGCATTCTTTAGGTTTGTAATATTCCATCGTCCGATCAATTGCCTTATGTAGTCTAGCAAAGGTAGTATTGGGATTTCCCTAGCAGCCTTGAGCGCTGCATTGATCGACTTCGCAATGTTTGAAGTTATTGTCAATGTTCTGTTGACAGTGGAATGTGCTCTCGACCATCTTTCATACCCAACATTCATTAAGTAATCTTTGACCCTCTGATCAACTTTCTCTACCTCTACTATGTGGTAATCAAACTTCTCAACTGTGTATGCTTTGGCCATAGCAAAGAATATGTCTTTGAGAAGTAAATGGTTTTTTTTTTGTAATTTTTTTTTTTACATTATTCCATAGATGCCATATGCATACACAATGAGGTACTTGTGGATACAATGTTGCCGCTGCATTTTCAATGCCTTCATGCATGTCCGAGACTATGCACATTCCCTCCCTTTCCCCAAATGTATCCTTGAATCTCACAAAAAAACACTCCCAGGAAGCATTATTCTCTAAATCTACTATAGCATATGCGAGTGGTAGGATATTACCTGCTGGATCTTGTGTTGATGCTATCAATAATGTTCCTCTATATGCCGATTTAAGAAAAGTTCCATCTATAACAACAACCGATTTGCAATACTGCCATCCTTTTATAGACTGATATAGTGCAACGAAAGCATACATGAACAAGTCTTCCTCTATTTTTTTCAATTTTACCACCGACATAGGATTTGTAATAACCAACATATAAAAGTAGCTTGGCAGCTTTTCATATGATTCGCTCGGGTTCCCTCTCAGTACTTGAACTGCATATTCTTTCTATCTCCATGCTTGTATATATGTCATCTGAAGACCATACTGCTTGTTCATGTCTCCAATTATGTCATTAGGAGTATATATTATTTTTGGGTCTTTATACTTATCTATCAGAAGACTGCCGATGAGTTTTGCAGTAGCTTGACGTTGTGCGTAAGATCTGTCTTTCAGGGGGCATGAGTGCACTTTGCTGAAATTTCTGACCTTGAAAATGTTTGCTTTTTTCAGGCTCGAAGACTTAAAATACCAATCACAGTTGTTGTTGATGCATACTAGGCAGTACCTATGACAAGGATATAAACTTTTCTATCAATAAACAGAACGACATGAATATGATGATATATAGTGATACACACCGCCATCAACAATACTAGATGAAAAAATACAACGACTATACAGTACTAGACGATGACAACCACAATTTAAAAGTGTATAGCCATATACTTACAAGCAACAACTTATTTTCTGCATAATTATGCTTCTAACATCAACTACGATATACATTGAGATACATAATTATACAATAAAAAATTTGATACCTGCTTTCACTTGATCTATGCACCTTAAACTTAAAATTTTCCTTTAATGTCAAGTGCTTCATGACTTTGATTATCGTTGCCTTGTCTTTATAAATTTGACCTTCTTCTACATCTATGTGTTGAGGGTCAGTTATTATTGTATTTTCATCAGATTCTGTATCATTCCAGTCTTCTCCATCCCCAAACTCGATCATCTTAATTGTATCGCCATTGTATCTCTCCTCTACAACTGAGCTTTGTGCACATTCTGAGGAAATTGCAGCAGAATTGGAATTGTAGCAGATCATGTACATATCCTTTTCACTCGATGTTATACAAAGGGGATACATTGTAAATTCTGAGCTTTTTTCAGCTCAAGATATACACATAGACCCATACTATTGTGTATCACTATTGGCGGAGAACTATTTTGGATAGTGTATTTGATTTCAATATCATTCAATGAAGTATCTATCTTAAGTTATTTCGAAATCACGTCTAAAAAATCTTCAAAACTTATATTTGGAGTAACTATTACAACATCTGTATTATAATCTACAAAGCTGTTGTCAACATTTCATCGGCCACCATACTGAATAAAAATTAGTAAATTTGCCATTGAAGTAGCTGAAATTAGGTCAAAACTCACTAATTCCTTGATTGATTGTGATTGCAGTTCGTAGTTCCTTCTACACAGAAATTGCAAAAGTTGTATCTACACTGAAATTGCGAACGTATATAGTGAAATTGATCGATTTTGAGTGAAATTTGGAGCTCATTTTGAGAATTTTTTGAGAGTGAATGCCGTCATTTACAGAGGTAGAGGATATTGTGATCTGTTAAACACATAGGGAAGGAAGGAAGATCTTTAGTGTGATTCTCGGATAGAAGAATCCTTCCTTACGTGTATCTCTAATTTTGGGCTACTTTTGGTAAGTGTCTAATTTTGGGCTACAGCTCGGTAAGTTTGTATTTGAATTTGCTATTTCTGTACTTTTCCCTTTGATTTATTGATCAGTGAGGATGGTGCTGCTCTCTTCAGTTTATGCTTGAGAATGTGATAATTCTTAATCTCTTGCAGTATGGCTGGTGCCTATGTCGTCTACTTGTTAAGATAAGAAACTAATTGCACGATATGCTATGTTGCGCGGACTCTTCAAAATGTTGCCGCACCCGTATCGGATCCTTCAAAAATGCACTACTTTTGGAGGATCTGACACATATCCTGCCACATTTTTGGAGAGTCCGAGCAACTTAGATGATATGTGATTTTTTTCACCACTAAAAATAGTGCAATTCCGTCCACTATTTTCGACCGAAATCGGTCGGAAATTGATAATTTTTGACCGAATTCCGACCTATTTTAATTGGTTGGAAAAATTATGGTTGCAAACGTGTACCGACTGAAATTGGTCAAAAATTTCAAAGCGTTGACTGATTTCTGACTGAAATTGGTCGGTAATTTCTCCCTCCGGTCCAAAATAAGTGATTTTTCCAGATTTCATGAATGAATTAATTATTTTTTTTCTACATTGCCCTTGGAGTATTTATGTGAAGAGATAGTAAAGATTAATTTGGTCAATTCCATTGCTAATTAATGTTCAAAGGTGGATTTCTTAATCTGTGTGAAAACAACTAAAAACTCACTTCTTTTGTACCGGAGGGAGTATTAATTTTTTTTAATTTTCAAATTCTGACCGATTTCTGTTGGAAATATAAAAAAATAATTTATTTAACTAAATAATTAGTTGTAAATTGTAATAAATTTTTTTAATTTATTTAAAAAATAAATATAAATTCATAATATCCGATCGAATTCGGTCGAAAATTCCAAAATCTAGAGAATTTATTTGAAATTTTTGACCAAATTCGGTCAAAAATTATGAATTTCTGCGCAAAAAAAAAAAATTAGTTTTCGACTGATTTTGGTCGGAAATCTAAGTAAAACCTGGGCAGAAAATGCCTATTTTTAAGCTACACCACCTGCCAATTACAACCAATATCCATCCTATAATAGCAGCATTACATTGCTACTGTTCAACCATAATTTTAAATGATATCATTTGTATATATTATAAAATCAGTACATGGGTTGTACTGAAAATCATATTTACTGGTAAATGCTAACTAGATGTGCTAGTGTGCAATCTTAGAAAGATCCTATATATATCTATGATTGACAATGTATCTTCTGTGTAAATCTGTTTACACCAAAAATAAAAAAGAAGAATACAATTGAGTTTGATCTTCTGCACTGAGTTACTTCTGTCTTCAAAACATCTAGCATTCCTTTCCTTCCGGACTATCCACCAGATGCATGCTGGGACAGTCCTCCATCTATATTTGTTAGTTGTTTCAGCTCCAGCTTCTTCCCAACTAAAAAGAACTTCAGTGATCCTAGGGGGCATTTTCCATGAAATACCCTTAAGATTAATAAAAAAATTCCATAGTTGGATGTTGCAGCGTAGAAATAGATGGCTAACTGTCTCAGCACTTTTCCCACATAGAAGACATCTTGAGCACAAAGAGATTCCTCTCTTTATGAGATTATCCTAGGTTAAGACAGCCTCCTTTGCTAATAGCCAAGTGAAACAAGCTATCTTATAGGGAATCTTGGTTTTCCATATATGCTTCCATAGCCATTCAATCATAATTAATCAACAACAATGAATATATTAACTAACACTAAGAACCATTATCTAACAACAACAACAACTAATAACAACCACAACAACAACTAATAAAATGTTTAATAACAAAATAATAATACCATCATCATTCAAAACTAGTTTCAACTAAATATTGACAAGTTCAAAACTTTGTTTAACAATACACACCATTCAATGAATATTTTATCTAGCATCATCTCCATCTTCACTCCTAGAACCTTTATCGTCGGCACATGGGGAAGGCTCACGAGACCGAGAAATGGGAAGAGCACCACTAGCAAGAAGATTGGCCACCTGACCTTGAAGGAGATTAAATTGTTCGTCCCTTATTTCTAGCTGAACTTGAAAGGTACCAAATTGTTCCATAGACGATATAGTCGACATATCAATCGCCTCGCCTTGGGCGAAAGTCCCAATACATTGCAATCTAGCCCTGTAGCGCCGAAGTGATTTATCTGGAAGGCCTTATGCTATCCCCTTTTTAGGATCCCCGATAACATCCAACCATATCCTATGCGCTTCTTCATCTGAAATGGGCGGTTGCTTGCCTTGCCCATTCGGTGGCAAGCTCTTAGTGCACTCCTCCATATTAATATTGTAGTGACCCTTTATTTAGAAGATAGAAAATTACTAACTGTATAATATTATAAATATTTATAGTAGTTATGAAACTTACATGTGTAGTCTCCGCCCGATCCTCGACCCATCTAGTTGGATCAGTCGGTGCCTTCTTCTTCCGGATATGAGTCTCCATGAAGAACTCATCATGAGTCATCTTCATCCCATATTTTTTTCCCTACAAATGTAATAAAACATGTTAATGAAATTAAAATATGTAAATATAGTTCAATAAAAATAGACCGAAATATTTTAAGGAATCACCAGTTGTCTCCTCGTATCCCCCATGCTCCTTGAACCTAGACAGTGCAAGGAGCCACCTTTCTCTGATGCTTGGGCCTTCTTTCCCAGTTCACTCTGCTTGTCAAATTTCTTGGTGGCCCAATACCTCTGCAGATCCTGCCATAAATCCGGTAGAACCCATGAAGGCTTCTTGTTAACCTTTCGAGTGGAGCAGAAGGAATCAGAGAGTCCCTTACGACATTTGTACTCCCAATTTGCACAAATTTTATGGTTATACAGGTCCTCCCAAGCACACTTAATCTGCAACTAAAGTATGTAATGTTAGATAAAAATATTATTAATATAATTCTTAAATAGATAAGAATTATATTAAAACCTTAAATTAGTTGAACATTTGTTGCACGAGAAAGTCGGATAGGGTGCATTATACAATCCGCCAAGAATATTAGTGATTATCTTTGTAACCTGATGATTAGGAATGAACCTGAAACGTAGCAATTACATTATATAAACAAGATTACTATTATAATTTAGCAAAAATAAAGAAGTAATAAATAAATTTTACCCATTGCCCTCGGACCTAATGATAATCCTATGATAATGATCATAGCACACTTCGTCTGGATCATTATCCTCCGATGAATCTGAAATGTGTGCAGAAGGTGCATTATTTAACATGCTAGCCAGCCTTCTACGCACGCTTTAGATTCATCGGAGGATGATGATCCATTCCCCATTCCCCGGTCTCGTGAGCCTTCCCCATCTGCCGACGATGAAGGTTCTAGGAGTGAAGATGGAGATGATGCTAGATAAAACATTCATTGAATGGTGTGTATTGATAAACAAAGTATTGAACTTGTCAATATAGTTGAAACTAATTTTGAATGATGATAGTATTGTTATTTTGTTATTGAACATTTTAGTAGTTGTTGTTGTTAGATAATGGTTGTTACTGTTAGTTAATTGTTGTTGTTAGTATATTTATTGTTGTTGATTAATTATGGTTGAATGGCAGCAATGTAATACTGCCATTATAGGATGGGTATTGGTTGTAATTTTTTTTGCCCAGAAATTTGTAATTTCCGACCGATTTCGGTCGTAGATTTCAAATAAATTCTCCATATTTTTGGAATTTATTTGGTCAGAAATTATGAATTTATATTTATTTGATTAAATAATTTTTTTTATATTTTTGATCAATTTTTGAAATTAAAAAAAATTAATAGTTACCGACCGATTTCGGTCGGGAATAAATTCTTTTTAATTAAATTAATAATTTATTACAATTTACAACTAATTATTTAATTAAATATTTTTTTTATATTTCCGATCAATTTCAAAAAATAAAAAAAATTAATAGTTACCGACCAATTTCGGTCGGAAATTAAAGTTGACAGTTAGTCAGCGCTTTGAAATTTCCAACCAACTTGGGTCGAAAATTTCTGACCAATTTCGGTCAATACACGTTCGCGACCGTCATTTTTCGACCAATTAAAATCGATCGGAATTCAGTCAAAATTATTGGGTCGGAAATTGTGGACGGAATTGAACTGTTTTATTGTAGTGTATTATATGGCTTATGAATCAGTAGTATTAGGGTAACTGAGCCCTAATGGTTGATAGGAAGCCCCATGTCTGTGGATTGGCAGTCTGACTTTCTATTCGTCGTTTCTGCATGAATTCCAAGAGATTGTCGGTCTTTGGAAATAACATTCTTCTTTGAAGGAAAGAAACTATCATATATTAGTAGTCCCTTGGGTAATTATAATTTAATAAGAAGTCCCTAGAGCTAAAGTAGAAACTACTATATATTAGTAGTTCATTGGGTAATTATAATTCAATATGAAGTCCCTAGTGCTAAAGTATTTGCCTGAGAGTCCCTAGCCTACCTATAAATACGCCTGTGACTCTTTCATTCTGCATCCTACGATTGGCACATGCTAGAAGCCTCCCTAAGGTTTCTGCTAAAAGTTTCAAAGGCAATTCCCTACAACGCTTGAACAACAATGGCTGAAGGTATGTTTCTTGATTAATTTCCGCTGCGTCGACTCTGTGTATGTGTTTAAATTCTACATCGTGGTATCAGAGCCTCCCTTTATCTAATTTATTTAGTGTTCGGAAAATTCTTGTCGCAATATATGGTGATTTAAATTCTAGTATGACTAATCTATTTGTTCTTCTCGGTCTTCTTTGGGCTTTTCGATTAATTTGGCTAAGTGGATCATATAAAAGCATGATATAAATAGTATATACTAGTGGTGATATGTTTGACTATTTCACGTTGTTTGCCCAGACTCTTCACATCTCTATGATATTGTCTCATACTCATTTGCAATACTAGAATAAGTTTGGTATTGTAGTTTTAATGTTCCATTGGTTTAGATTCATCAATTATTTTTTATGGGTCATGCTTTGTTCCTACAAAACGATAATCGTGGAAGTAATACTTTTCTAGACATATGATGACATGAATCATGTTTTGTTCAGAAGAGATTAATTGGAATGAGACAGTAAACCTTTAAGTTGAAAATTATCTTGTGCCCACTAGTACGAATTAATTTATGTGCTTTGGTTTATTAGTCTAATAAAGTAAAGTAAATTTTATGCATGTGTTACAACCTCTACCCATAGGAGGGTTTAGAATTTATTTAGAATCGATATTTTACACGATTCACCTTTGATGGATTGTACTTCATAGCTTATGTATGTTTATCCTTGTTTTGAGATTGATATGTCTAAACCATTTCTTGTGCATTTCATTCTCAACTCCCTTCCTGCGAAATATGGTCCGTTTAAGATTTCTTACAACACACATAAGGATAAATGGTCAATCAATGAACTTTTGACCATGTGTGTTCAAGAAGAAGAGAGGTTGAAGCATGAGATACCTGAAAGTATTAATATGGTGACTCATGGTAAGAGAAATGCAAAGAAGGGCAAAAGTGTTCCAATGAAGAAGAAAAGCACCTTTGACAAAGATGCTTGCCGTTTCTGTAAGAAGAAGGATTGCCTGAAATATAAGCAATGACTTGAGAAGAAAGGTAAAACCCTTGTATGTTATGAATGAAATTTTACCTTTGATTCTGGTGCTACAATTCACATTGCCAAAATCATGTAGGGCTTTGTGACTCAGAGGAAGTCGATAGAAAGTGAACAATATGTCTATTCTGGCAATAAGACGTGTTCACGTGTGGAAGGCGTTGGGACTTATAGGCTCATTTTGAAGGATGATTTTCAATTAGATTTAGAAAATACTTTTTATGTTCCAGAATATTCTAGAAATTTAATTTCTCTTTCAAGACTATCAATTAGTGGATATGATTTGAATTTTCATTATCCTTTTGTGAAACTTTTGAAAAATAATAAAGTTATTGGTTTTGGAAATTTATATAAGTGAGCTAGACCTCACATTTGAATGCAATGTTTTAACTTTGCATGACGAAGAAATTGGCGCTAAGCGATGTATTATCAATGAGAACTCATCAAGTCTTTGGCACAAGAGATTGGGACACATCTCTATTGATAGAGTCAAAGAGTTGGTTAATGATCACTTTGAGACTTGTGTGGACTGCATAAAAGGTAAGCAGACCAACAAATTAACTAAAGGTGCCAAAAGGAGTTCTCCATTGCTTTTATCTCATTTATTGATGACTATTCAAGATATATGTATCTCTATTTTCTGTTTAACAAATCAGAAGCACTTGATGCTTTTAAAGTATACAAAACAGAAGTAGAGAAACAAATTGGTGCTCAAATTAAAATTGTAATATCTGATAGGGGTGGAGAATATTATGGTAGATACACATATAAGGGACAAGTTAAGGGTCCAATTGCTGAGTTCCTTGAAAGTGAAGGTATTATTGCCCAATATATCATACCAGGAACACCACAACAAAATGGTATGGCAGAAAGAAGGAGCCGGACATTAATGGACATGGCAAGAAGCATTATTAGTAGTTCAAGTTTACCTTTATCCTTATGGAGTGAAGCCTTAAAAAGTGGTGTGTATATTTTAAATAGGGTTCCATCTAAAGTTGTCTCCAAGACACCTTTCGAGTTATGGAAAGGATGGAAGCCTAGTTTAAAGTTTAAACCATTTAAACGTTTTTGGATGTCCAACTGAAGTGAAGGTTTATAATCCACAACTAAAGAAGTTGGATGAAAGAACAATAAACGGTTATTTTATAGGCTATACAGTTAACACTAAGGGATTTAAGTTTTATTGTCCTTCTCATTCTCCTAAAATTGTTGAGGCTAGAAATGCTAAATTTCTTGAGGAACATGAAGAAAGTGGAAGTGGTTTGACTCAAAGAACGGATTGGAAAGGTAACCACATGTGGTACCTTTATACATTGGGAACTTGGATGTTGCTCATAAAATTCTCATAAATCATCTGAACAACAACAAGTTCAAGAGCCACCACCACTTGAGGAGTCACAACAAGATCAACCCCCTGTATCTGAATCCACTGAAGTAGTGTCTGAACCAGTGGGAGTGAGAAAATCCTCAAGAATTTGAAAATAAGCAATTTCTAGCGACCATGTTGTATATCTCCAAGAGTCTGATTATGATACTGGACTAAAAGATGATCCATGCTCGTGTTCACAAGCCATGAGTGGAGAAAACTCCACACTTTGGTATGATGCCACGAAAGAAGAGTTAGAATCTATGGCTAAAAGTAAAGTCTTGGATCTCGTCGAATTACCAAAGGGATCCTCTACCGTAGGTTCCAAGTGGGTCTTTAAAGCTAAAAGATTCTCATCGGGTAATATCGAACGATATAAAGCCAGACTTGTAGCTAATAGTTTTACTCAAAGGGAAGGCATTGATTACCATAAAACCTTCTCTCCAGTATTAAAGAAGGATTCATTGAGAATAATAGTAGTTCATTTTGATTTAGAGTTACATCAAATGGATGTGAAAATAACTTTCCTGAATGGAGATCTTGAAGAGGAGGTATACATGCGTCAGCCTGAAGGATTTTGTGATAATGACAAAGGTCACCTTGTTTGTAAATTGAATAAATACATTTATGGGCTAAAGCAGGCTTCCCGCCAATGGTATATTAAATTTCATAATGTTGTTTCTTCTTTTGAATTTACGGAGAACATCATTGATCAATGTATATACCATAAGATAAGTGGGAGCAAATATATTTTTCTAGTCCTATATGTGGATGATATTTTGCTTGCAAGTAGTGATTTGGGATTGTTGCACGAGAATAAATAGTTCCTTATCTAGAATTTTGAGATGAAGGATATGAGTGAAGCTTATTATGTCATTGGCATAGAGATTCACGGAGACAGATCCCAAAGATTACTTGGACTATCTCAAAAGGCCTACATTGAAAGAATTCTGGAAAGATTCGAGATGAAAAACTGTTCACCTATAGTAGCACCAATAATTAAAGGTGACAAATTCTTTTTGAATCAATGTCCACAAAATGCATTGGAAACGGAGCAAATGAAAGACATTCCCTATACTTCGCTTGTTGGGAGCCTTATGTATCCATAGGTCTGTACTAGATTTGATATTGCTTTTGCGGTAGGAATGCTTGACTGATAACAAAGTAACCCTGGTCTTGACCATTGGAAAGCTGGTAAAATGGTCTTGAGATATTTGCATGGAATCAAGGATTTTAAGCTCACGTACAAATACTCTGACTTATTGGAGGTGATTGGATATTCAGACTCTAATTTGGGTGGATGCAAAGACACCGGTAAATCCACTTCATGATACATTTTCTTTTTTGCTGGAGGTGCTGTATCTTGGCGAAATGTCAAGCAGGCCATTGTTGCAACATCCACAATGGAAGCTGAATTTATAGCATGCGATGAAGCTACATCACAGGTGTTATGGTTGAAGAACTTTGTTTCCGGCCTTAGGATTGTCGATTCCATTTCAAGGCCATTAAGAATCTTCTGTAACAATTCAGCTGCAGTATTCTTTTCTAAGAAAGTGATACATCTGAAAGAAGTCATTTGTGGAAAGGACAATGAAGTAATATCTTGACTATGGATGAAGCTATAGCCACTAATCCGCAGGCTTATGATGGCTTCCGTCTGTCTTGCTGGAATCTGGTGATGGGTGATATATGAAGCTGTCTGAATGCTCTTCTTTTGTGGGGGAGGGCAGGGCAGGGCAGGCAAATGCTGTTTCTGTAGAAGAATGAATTTCATCTCAGTTTCAGGAAGAGCACATCTATGTCAGATGAAGATATAGACCCATTAGGCTTGTGGATGTTAGAACTATGACTAGGTCTATCTTCGAAGATTTGTGAGGTGCTCATTTTGCCATTTCTTTTGGACAAATTGCTCACACTGGAGGCAGTAGTTTGTTTGCTTATAATCTTGTCAAATATCCCAAACATGATCTTAAAAATAAAGATCAACTACTAGACCAGATATTAGAATTCCCTGAGGGTATTGCCGCGATGTATAATTGCATCTCTATGATGTACTGATGTAGACAGGTGTTGGATCCCAAAGCTGCTATACCAAGGAAGAATTGAATTGCCACTTGCCATGCTTGATATTGAGAAGATCTCCAGAAGAATAGAATAAAGACCTGCCACCACAAACACTGCAAAGAGAAGAGCTATGGCACAAGTTCATGGCATTGCCTCTAACTCTCTAAGCCTAAAGCAAGAAGAAGACGCATGAGATTAGCAAGAGGGCTAAGCTTACAAACGCCCACTTTCTAGAACTCTTCAAGTTTTAGATTTATTTTTGGTTCAGAAATGTTCCATTATCGGAGATGGAGCAGCAGCGTTTCATCATCTCAAACAGGTAATAGTCCTTGTTTCGTACAAGAGAAGCAAAGGCTTTCCAGATTCTGATATCAGGTGGTTTACCCTCCCGAGAACAAGCCAATGTTGCAACCCCACCGAGCACAGATAGCTCCGAATAAATGGCAAATATTTGTATTGCAACTCCATATTACCAAGACTAGTATGGAGCAGTGCTCCTCAAAACAAGTAGCATTAGTATGGATCAGTGCTAGGTTTTGGCTTTCTATATTTGGAGGTTAGTGTTTTTATCCTTATGCATTGAAGTTTTTACTTGGTGCTAAAGATTTGGTTACGAATTTAAGCTGTGGAAACAACCTCTTGCAGAAATATATGGTAAGACTGCGTACAATAGACCCTCATGATCCGGTCCTTTCCCGTACCCCGCGCATAGCAGGAGCTTAGTGCACCGGGCAGACTTTTTTTTTTAAAGGTTTGCCACTACGTGTAATTGTGTAGGTTTTTGGACGTTTAACACCATTGCTATGTATATGTATATTATTTACATGAGGATCAATAAGTTAGAATTGCAAGGATCTTGTTCTTGACGCCATTACTTGGTCATATTAGAGTTTCAGAATTCAGGGAAGCCTGTAACATGCGAATATGCAAATTTATATCGACCAAAAATCAAGGCCCTTATTGATCCCCCTTTACTAGTAAGCAAATCTATTAATTCCCTTAAAATGATTAACATTTCAAACTTATTACATGACCAAATTATTGTATCATATACCAAAGCCTTGAGGACTTTCTTGATGCAAGTCAATAAATCGATAGATATCGTCGCGCCTTTGATTCTCTAAGGGAAAGCTGTCCCTGCAAATGGTTTTAATGAAGTTAAGATAACTGCAATATCTCATACTGAAGCAACTTAGAGTATACAGCAAATTATGCAGATCACCTTGTAAGTTGAATCTTAGCATAATCAATCTCAGCAATAAGAACTGTTTCGCCGTGCCCTGTGGTTCCAATAATTTCACCCATCTGCAGAGACAGATCACAGTGTTAGTCTTGAACTTTTGAGGGTAACAATTGCAGATTAATGATGCAGTTTGTTGACATACTGGTCCAACCACAGTAGAATGACCCCATATCATGTAGCTACCATTCGAGTCTCGACATGGAGAGCAAGTTGCCACATAAAGCTATCACCAAGTTTGAGTCAATTTACAGCCTCTAGCTTTGAATTTTATGGAGATTTAAGAGTAATTACCTGGTTATCGACTGCCCTGTAAAATCAAAAGTTTAAGTGGAATTTCTTACATCCAAAATCTCAATCACTGCAAAATGAGATCCTTGAGAGTACAAGACACTTTCTTGTATTGGGATTGACTGTGTTATTAAGCATGTGTAAGGGAGTCTGGTGCATAAGGTATCCCGCATTTACGCAGGGTATGGGGAAGGGTCAAATCCCAAGGGATGTGATGTAGACAATCTACCCTAATGCAAGCATTAGTGACTGCTTCCACCACTCGAACCCGTGACCTATAGGCAGGGGCAGAGCTAGAGTGCGGGGAGTAGGTTCGGCCGAACCCAGTAGCTTTAATAAGAACCATGTATTTGTCTTAAAAATCCATCAAATATATGTAAATTATCAAATTAAAACCAGTAACTTAAAACAATTAGAACCCCGAACTCATAAGCTTGAAATCCTAGCTTCGTCTCTACCTATAGGTGACATAGAGACAATTTTACCGATGCTCCAAAGCTGCCCTTCTTATTATGCATATGTAACACGATTAAAAAAACAAGACAAGGACAGTAGAAAGTGTTGTATGATTTTGCGAAAAGTCTTGCCTTGCTCTCTGTTCCAGCTCCCACAAAGCCTCCCCTGTACTCATGTTAAAAGCTCCAGGATAACAAATTAATTGAGCACCTGATTGTCATCAGCAACATGTTTCTAGTCAACATGGACGACGGATTACATAGCCTAAAAAGACTAAACACTAGTTTAAATATGAAAATTATCATTACCTCTTGCTCTATACAGAATCGCGAGCTTAGGGAAACGAAGATCATGACAAATTCCTATGCCAATGCAACCAAAATCTGCAGTATAACCAAACTTCACTTCCCCTATAAAGAATGGAAGACTTCTGAAAGATGTCTTACAATGTTCAAGGAGGGAGCTAGACGTTCGTGTTTGTGTTCGGCCTAACCCAGTAACTTATGCTCAAACAGTATATTTGCATTAAAAAGTTAATTAAATATATACAAACACTGAATTTAGAACCCAGTTAGTAGCACTTACAGTTGTCGTTTCAAAATTTAGAACCTACAAAGTTGAAATCCTAGCTCTGCCTCAACAGATTAAGCCAGAAACTGTTGCTTACCTGTTTCAACGACGGTAGGCTTCTCTCCTGCTGAAAAACTATCTGATTCCTTAAAGTGAACATCTCCTGGTAATAGCTTACCTATATCAAACAAATGTATCTGCAGAAACACACAGCGAAAATTACATTTCCATTTTCATCTTCCATAATGGAGCTTCCTGATTCCAGTTAACCAAAAGAACTTACTTTCCTGTGCTTAGCCTTTAATTCTCCATTGGATCCAAACACACAGCAAGTATTGTACAATCTACCGCTACTCGCATCCCTTTCTGGAATTGATCCACCTATAATGGTGACTCCTAGAGAGTAAGCCACTTCAGATAACATTAGAGACGAAGGCGAGCTGTTTATATCATTCAAGTTCTCCGCAAACTCTGCAAATAGATCAGCTGAATATGGGCAGTTCCACATTTCCTACAAAAACTTGGTTGAGAATTCGTTGAATCATCATATTTGACATTGCTAATAAGCTATATTTAACGAGATAGTCTTTCGTTCTTGAATCTTGATCATATCTTTTAAGTGCTTTTACTAAGAAACATAACACACACATGTATTTGTAAAAAAAAAAAACACGCATGGTCCGGGTGTGATGTAGACTGTGTAAAGTATTAGTGACTGCTTCCATGGCTCAAACTCATGACCTATAGGTCATACGGAGACAACTTTATCATTGCTCCAAGGCTCTCCTCGACCTAACAGTTCTAATAATTGTGCAAAGAAAAAAACATTTGAAAAAAAAGAAAGAGAACAAGAATGTACAGTCAGGATCAGAGTAGCAACAATATATTTATGTATACATAGCCAAGATTTAAAGATTAAAAGGACAAAACAACTCACAGGCAATAGTATAAGGTTTGCGCCTTGTTCTGCAGCAGCATGGATAAGATTTCGAGCCTGAAAAATGTTGGAACTCTTCTCTATAGTAACTTTCAGCTGACAAATTCCAATCTTGAACTTCATTTTCCAAAACCGAAAAAACTAAAAAAGCCACCAAAAAGAAGAAACAATTTTTAAAACATGACCAAACACTAACCGCTATTCAGAAGTATTTTTCAACTATTTAGTAAAACACAAACTGCTTCTCACCAAAAGTATTCTTGAAAAACACTTCCCAAAATAAGTTGATTTTTGCGACTTGATCAAAAAGGCTATAAATCAGTTAAGTCAAAAGTAGTTGCAAAAGGACTGTGTACTTGTTTCTGTGTTGGAAGGATAAGCCAGGGGAAGTGGTTCCACTGCTGATTTTATCTGAAATTACCTTTTCTGGAATATGTCTATTTTTGTACTTACTTATACTTTCCTCATTTGGATTTTCAACAAAAGGGCCCAAAAAGTTGCCAAAATAAGAAGTTATCTTGAGCCAAAATATTCATTTAGGGGTTTCCAAGAAAGCACTTCCCAAGAAGGGTTTCCTAATTAAATTTTCGCCCATGTCTAAGGATAATATTTTCAATTATATATTTTGCATATGAGATATTCTTATTTAGTTAAAAATCAGATAGTATGAATTCTCATTAAACTACTTTCCGTCTTTTATCTATTTTTTCTATTTATTATTTCCATGATTATCATCATAATAAAAAAAAAATTAATCTTTAAGTTAATTTCGTAACTCAAACCATGTGATATCGATTAGTAGTTAGTAATTAGTATTTTTTCCGTTTCTTTTTACGCGTTTTAGTTTGATTATATACGATTTACGAAGTTTAATAATGTAATTAGAAATCTTATGATCTTAAATTTAATTGTGTGTCTAACATATCGAAAATAATTTTTAAATTTTGTGGTCTGAAACATGCCACATTAATCCTATAAGAAAATATAATTAAGGCAGAAATAAGAATACCAGATATTAAGTGCTCTTTAGTTTCATTCTCACTTTCATATAGAGGCTTAGCAGATTAGTAACAATATCCTATAAGTATCCTTATCTTATCACTTTTTCTTGGTACAAATTTTGATTAAATGTCCTCCTATTTAGGAGCATCTCTAACATTAGTTATTGTTTTGAATAAGTCTTCCTCCTAATTGTTCGGGAGTATAGCTAGCAATTAGTTTCCTTAACTTTAGCGCTAGGTTATTATTCTTTGATATATATATTTAAAGCTTGGCTGCTGAATGAATAAGATAATACTTTTGATTGCTTTCCTTATCAGATTTTATAGTATGGTATTAGAGATCTCATAAGCTCTTACGAGTCAAATTCATTTTCTTTTTTTTAGACAAGACGGGTTGCTCTCATGGTAAGCAACCTCCACTTCCAACCAAGAGGTTGTGAGTTCGAGTCTCCCCAAGAGCAAGGTAGGAAGTTTTTGGAGGGAAGGATGCCGATGGTCTATTTGGAAACAGCCTCTCTACCCTAGGGTAGGGGTAAGATCTACGTACACACTACCCTCCCCAAACCCCACTAAGTGGAATTATACTTGGTTATTATTGTTGTTGTTTCCATCTGTGGCTGCTCCAGGAAATACAATCACTCATGTTGTTATTAACTACGGTGATGCTACTATTGCCAACAGTCATGCACCTGTAGCTTCATCTACCACTCATGTCACCCAATTCAATCCCGCTTCTTAGTTAACTATCAAAGTACAAGATAACCTCAGCTTTTCAACCTGGAAAGCGCAACTTGTGATATTTAACATGCCCTATTTGGCTAACTTATCCCTTGTGTATATTTTCTATGTGCCACCATTCTTAAGACAAAGAGCCATTTAGGACACTCAAAGTTATTACATATTAAAAATCATCAAAAAGGCTATTCTTCAAATATACCATCGTTTTGTATCACCAAATTTTATGTATTGTTTCTATTTATTATTTCCATTGTTATTAACACAGTAATACTTTCTAAATCTTTAAGCTAATTTTATAATTCAAACCATATGACATTGGTAAGTAGTTAGTAATTAGTACTTTTTCTATTTCATTTTGATGAAATCCTAAATTTAATCTGAGCTGCTAAGCTGAAAATGAAGAAGAAACAGTTACACGCCAATGGAAAAGAAAGAGTTCCTTCATTTTCTTTTAATTTCATTACAAATATTGTACACTAGCCGTGTATATATACTAATAAATTAGCTACTAACAACCTACTTAACAAATTAAACCTTCCACTAACTTAGCTTAGCTGGCATCCAGCTGTACATTCCACTAACTATACATCTAATACTTCAACACCCTCCCTCAAGCTGATGGTTGTAACAAGTCTTTCAACTTCAGCTTGGACAGTAGATAGTCTTGTTGCATTTTCCCAAGACTCTTAGTCAGTAAATCAGCTTGTTGTTCCTTGGTAGATACATAACGAGTCTTGATCAATCCTTGTACAATTGTTTTCCTCACAAAGTGACAATCGATATCAGTATGCTTGATTTTTTCATGGAAAATAGGATTAGTTGCAGTCTAAATTGCAGCTTTGCTGTCATAGTATAAGTCTATAGCAAGGGCAACTCAACTCCTTGTTCTGAAAACAGTCCTGTAAGCCAAGTTAACGCTGCAACTGTTGAAGCCATACTCCTAAATTTTGCTTCTGGTGAGCTTCTGGCAATTGTCTCCTTCTTCTTGGACTTCCAGGATATTAGTGCATCATCAAACTTGTCTACATATCCTATAACAGATATTCTAGTTTGTAAACATCC
The DNA here is from genome assembly GCA_026770625.1 of Nicotiana glauca. NCBI lineage: Eukaryota > Viridiplantae > Streptophyta > Magnoliopsida > Solanales > Solanaceae > Nicotiana > Nicotiana glauca. The sequence continues at coordinate 53,065 of MU692292.1, forward strand.
ACCCCAGTCTGAGTCACAATAAGCTTCATGTTACATCTCGTACTTTAATATTAGGATGAGTCATAGTAATCCATATGAGCTTGAAGGGATTAAGACCATTCATGAGGTTATAAAGGATTTTTTGAGATTGTAAGACCTCGTAAGTTTAACAACCTTGATACCGTTATATACATTTGATATTGTATTTTGAGTGGAACATTTTGTAAAAAAGTTTGAAAAATATAATTTTATATAGTTATTAATATTATTACTTTCGTACATGCTTTAAATTATACACATAATATGAGAAAGTTTGTGAGATTTTCTTTATTGTAAATATAGAAATTATTTTTTCACAAGAAAAGAAGGTTATCTTTTTACCATTTTAAGAATTAAGCGTACGAAAATTTGTACTCTTTATATGAGATTAGAAAAATTAGAAGTTGAGAAAATATATATATTTTTACATGGATGTTATAATGAAATAATAGTGTATGCATTGATTCTATATGGTACCATAATTTATTAGCTTAATATTTTAATAGCAGTACTTTAGATGAGGACAAGACTAATTTTGAGATTATAAGTACTTATGATATTTATAACAAGTGATAAGTAAAGTCTTGAAGGTGAGAGGGTGATACAAAATTGATGTGATTCTTCAAGTTAACAAAGAACTAACCGACCAGGAGTAAGATCTTGAAACGAAAATGTAGTTTTGTGGGCCAATTTCAAGAAATAACGTATCTCCAGTTTTAGGACTCGAAATCTGATGATTCAAAAACGAGGTGAAAGATGACGATCTGAACTATAAAAAAGACTATTTACTCGTTCAAAACAAGTAAATATTGATGTTGTACCGGTTTCAATGTCTTTACCTTATGTTTTGATGATCTAACAAACTTGCTGCCAAGAAGTAGATTGGGAACCTGGCACACTTGGGCTACATTGCAAATCAATGGAGTCCAGCTAAATGTGAACTGTTATAGCTTCAGGAGATAGAGAACCAGACAAGTACCTAATATCTTTGTGGTTTACTCATAGCAGTACGAGGTCAATTGGATACAGTTGGAAGCGATGTGACTGCCTGCACTGTTGCTGCCTGCGTTGCACTATTGCCAGCGGTCATTTGTCCTTTGACTAACTAAAGTGCACTCAGCTGATGTCATAAAGGTGTACTAACAAGAAGAATTATATCAAGACATCACTTGAACAGTTGAACTCTCACTTCAAGCATTCAAGACTTCTGAAAAATAGTGAACTCAATTCTCAAGAGCTTGAAGAACAAAGTAAAATGCTACTATGGACCAGTTCCTAAATCAAGTATTCTGTTGTCCTTAGTTGAGTTGTAACTTTGTAATTGTTCTTATTGTAATTCCTAAATTGCTTAGTTAGAAGCGTTACTTAGCAACCCCTCTACAAAACCATAAACTTTTTGAGTTTGTGTTGTGACTAGAGTTAGTCATAAGTTAAATCCTTTGTAACTAATTAGTGATAAAGTGGCTTGTGATTAGTATATTACAAGCTAGAGTGATTGAATTCTTTGTAACTAGTGAGTGAAAAAGTGGCTTGTGATTAGCGTATTACAAGTTAGAGTGAGTGAAGTCTTTGTAATAGAGTCATTATAAAGTGGCTTGTAATCGAGTGTTTACAAGTTAGTGAAGTTGAAAGCCTATAAGTGTAGGCCGTGGTTTTTGTCCCCTTGAGTGGGATTTTTCCACGTAAAAATCCCGTGTCTCATTTACTTACTGTTTCATTAGCATTCTCAGTGGAAACTTGTAGAGGACCAGGTTCTCTATAGTTCGGTGGACTCGTAAAAACTATCAATTGGTATCAGAGCAGGTTCCTCCTATCAGGCTAACACCTAAGTAGGATCCGTATTGCTTCTCCACTAAATTTTGAAGAAGGTCAATCTACATATAGACCACCCAGGTTCAATGGACAATACTATGGGAGGTGGAAGACAAGAATGCATGATTTCATCATTGCTGAGGATTCTGAGTTATGGGATGTCATATGTGACGACCATTACATCCCAATAAAGGTACTTGAAGAACTTCCATTCTCAATGCCAAAAACCAGAAAAGAATACACCAACGCAGACAGAAAAGTTGTGGAGAAGAATTTTCGTTCCAAGAAGATTTTGGTATGTGGAATAGAACCTGATGAATACAATAGAATCTCTACTTGTGACATTGCTAAGGAGATATGGGAAGCTTTGCAAATAGGTCATGAGGGAACCACCCAAGTAAGACGATCTAAGATCGATATGCTTACTATCGAGTATGAACTCTTCACAATGAAGGACGATGAATCCATTCAAGATATGCGCACAAGATTCACTTCCATCATAAATGAGTTAAACTCACTTGGTAAAACCATACCTAGGAACAAGTGAGTGAGGAAAATCCTCAGTATCCTGCCTAGTTCCTGGGAAAGCAAGGTAAATGCTATTACTAAAGCAAAAGACCTGCAGGAGCTGACTATGGACGAGCTGGTTGGGAATCTAAAAACCTACAAGATGAAGGGAAGATAGACAGTGAAAGAAAAGAACCAAAGAAGGAAAGGAACCTAGTACTCAAGGCTGATAACAATGGTTCAAGTGAGAAGGACAACGACATGGCTTACTTAAGCAAAAGGTTTCAGAAGATGGTCAGAAGAAATGAGGGAATGCCAAAAAGGGGCAGATCTAGCAAACCAAAGAACTATGATCTCTCCCATAAGTGTGGAAATTCTGGGCACTTAATTAAATACTGTTCTCTCCTGAAGCAAGAGTACTCCAAGTACAACCCTGAGAGAGCAGCCAAGAGGAACCCGGTTCCTGACAAAGACTTCAAGAGGAAGAAATCTACTAACAATATGGTGAAACAAGCTCTTGCAGCATGGGGACACTCCTCTAGTGAATCTGAAGATGAAGTCGATGCAGGTGACATCTCCATGATGGCTATTAAAGTGAGAAAATGAATATGACTTAATATTTGCTTTGATGGCCCAATCAGATGATGATGAAAAAACAATGACAAAAGTGAGGTAAATCTCAGGGATGTTCAGAGAAATCTGAAATTCTACTCTCGTAAGAAACTCATGCCTTGAGCTAGTGTATTGATTGATGTCTATCATAGTCTTGTGGAGGGTAAGGATTCTTTAACCTTAGAACAAAGAGATGTTGAACAAACTAGAAATGACTAGTGACTATAGCTGTTGACCATAAAGAAACCATTGAAAACTTCAGAAAAGATAGAGAAGCCTTAATGAAGAGAGTGACTGAGATTGAGGAAGAACGAGATGATCTCTTGGTAGTAATTGCATACCTAAGGGAAACAATAGAGGGACCAGCGACTGAGTCAAAACCCTGAAATTCTGCAAAAAGGGAAAGAGGTAGCCAGTGAGGAACACATTAGGCTTGAAAACGAGTTCAATGCTGTGAGAACTAGTCTTTGTGTTGAATCTGAGAAAAACAAACATCTCCAGACTGAACTGGAAAGAATAAAAAATGATCTTGAAAAGTCCCTAAAATGGGCCTGGACCTCAAAAGCTATAACTTCCATATACGTTAATAATGGTGGAAACAGGAAGGGAATAGGGTTCCAAAGGGAGAAAATACCTTACAACCCCCATAGCAAGTATGTTATTGTACTAGACAACTGGCTGTGTGCCCACTGTGGGAACGATGGTCATTTCAAAGAAAATTTCCAAGCCAAGGTTCAGTCCATTCAGAAAAACAAAATGTTTGCTGAAAATGTAACTACTAAAAAGGGACCAGGTTCCACCTACAAAAAACGCATATTACATGCATGGACTAAGAGAGTCCTTATTCATCTTCTTGCCTACTACAAGGGACCCAAACTTGTTTGGGTTCCTAAAACTAACTCTTGATCTATTTATGCAGGGAACAGTGAAAGGAAGCAGTCAACAATGGTTCATGGATAGTGGATGTTCAAAACACATGGCTGGGAACATGGACTTTCTTTCACTAAAGGCCCTACAAGGAGGGAGTATATCCTTTGGCAATGGGAAAAAGGGATACATTTTTGACTTGGAAAAGTTAGGAAATCACTCACTCACTCTATTAAGAATGTATACTATGTCAATGGTCTTAAGTACAGTCTCTTGAGTGTCTCTCAGATCTGTGATAAAGGAAATAAGGTAGAGTTTCTGCCCAAGATATGTACAGTTACTAATCTGGTAACTGGTGAAGTGGTACTTGTGGCCAAAAGATACAAGAATATCTATGTCGCTGATTTTGAGTCCATACAAAGTAGTGATCTGAGTTGTCTGAAAGCTGTTGATGATGATGCTAAACTCTGGCACAGAAGATTGGGGCACGCAAGCTTCTCTCTTCTGAACAAACTAATCTAGAAGGACCTGGTCCATGGTCTGCCCATGTCAAAGTTCAAAGTACAAAAAGTTTGTGATCCCTGTGCTATAGGAAAGCTTGTAAAGTCCTCTTTCAAGTCTAAAAAGGATGTAAGGACCTCAAAGCCACTCGAGCTTCTGCATATGGACTTATGTGGCCCTATGAGAGTGCAAAGCAGGGGAGGAAAAAGATACAGTTTTGTAATAGTGGATGACTACTCCAGATTCACATGGACTCTGTTTCTTAGAACTAAAGATGAAACCTTTGAGTTGTTTGTAGATTTTGTGAAGAAAATCCAGGTAAAAATGGAGTCTAGAGTCGCATGTATTAGATCAGATCATGGAACAGAATTCGACAATGCCAAATTTGACGAGTTCTGCAATGAAAATGGCATCTCTCACAACTTCTCAGCTCCTAGAACACCCCAAAAATGGGCTATTGGAAAGGAAGAATAGAACTCTAGAAGAAATGGCAAGAACAATGCTGATCGACAGTGGAATTGCAAAGAACTTCTGGGCTGAAGCAGTCAACACTGCATGTTACTTGGTGAACAAGTGAATGATCAGATCACTCCTGAACAAAACCCCCTATGAGTTGCTGAATGAAAGGAAACTCAAGCTAACTCATCTAAGAACATTTGGGTGCAAATGCTATGTTCTTAACAATGGAAAGGATCAGTTTGGTAAATTTGATGTCAAGAGTGATAAAGGAATATTTTTGGGCTACTCTTCTCAAAGCAAAGCATACAAAATATAAAACAAGCGGACTCAATGTGTTTAGGAGAGTGTTCATGTTATTTTTGATGAGTCCTATCCATTTTGTGAGAAGAGTGCTGAAGAGGATCAAGATGGAGAACCCTTACTAGTCCCTGGTGAAGTCATTAACATGACAAATGGAAAGGCGGATATGATGAGCCAAGTGAAGGAGCCAAGTGGAGACAACGCTGAGTCTTCTTCAATGGAACCAGGTATCTCAATTACCACTACTGAAACTGAAGAAAGGGTGGTTGATGCAGTACATGGTACTCCACCAGTACCTGAGAGAAGAACACTAGAGAACTAGTTGAATATACCCAGCTCCTCTACAAATAATCCCCAAATGCCCAACTGGAAACACAAAAGCCCTTATCCTCTTTACAACATAATCACTCCTCTAAATTCTGGAGTACAAACCAGGTCAAAAGCCAAAAATTCACTTGCCTTCTCAGCCTTTCTCTCCCAAATAGAACCCAAAAATATCAAAAAGGCCCTGAAAGATGCAGATTGGATTACAGCCGTGCAAGATGAGCTGCATCAGTTTGAAAGGAACAATGTCTGGCACCTGGTACCTGGGCCCTCAAATCGAACTATTATAGGAACCAGGTGGGTATTCAGGAACAAGCTTGATGAACATGGAAACACTACAAGGAACAAGGCCAGGCTAGTGGTTCAAGGCTACAATCAGGAGGAAGGGATTGATTATGATGAAACGTTTGCTTCATCCAGGCTAATCATTTTTGCATCCCATATGGAATTCACCTTGTTCCAAATGGATGTTAAAAGTGCATTTCTGAATGGAATTCTTAAGGAAAAAGTCTATGTGAAGCAACCTCCAGGGTTTGAATGCCATAAACACCCTGAATATGTGTTTAAACTGGACAAAGCGTTGTATGGGTTGAAGCAGGCTCCTCGAGCTTGGTATGAAAGACTGTCAAAATTACTCTTAGAAAATGGCTTTAAAATAGGGAAAGTTGACAATACTTTATTTCTGAAGAAACGAGGAAGGAACCTGCTCATTGTTCAGGTAAATGTTGATGATATCATTTTTTAGGCAACAGTCGTTTCTCTTTGTGAAGTATTTGCGAAACTCATGGGAAGTGAGTTTGAAATGAGTATGATGGGGTAGCTGAACTTCTTCTTGGGTCTTCAAGTTAAGAAGTCCTCAAAGGGTACATTCATTTGACAGTGAAAATACATTAGGGAGCTTTTGAAGAGGTTTGACATAGAAGCATCAAAGGTGATAGACACTCCCATTGCTACGACCACTCGACTGGACATGGATAAAACTGGATCACCTGTGAATCAAACTATGTATAGAGGCATTATTAGGTCTCTTCTCTATCTCATTGCCAACAGACTTGATATTGTCTTCAGTGTGGGACTATGTGCAAAGTTTTAATCAAATCTCAAGGAATCTCATTTGAAGGCTACCAAAAGAATTCTGTGTTACCTTAAGGGAACACAGGACCTGGTCCTTTATTATCCCTCAGGTGACAATTTTAATCTCATTGGATATGCTGATGCTGACTATGCAGGTTATCTTGTGGACAGGAAAAACACTTCTGGAATGGATCATTTCCTAGGTTCATGTCTCATATCTTGGGGAACAAGAAAGCAAAACTGAATGGCTCTTTCAACAGCTGAGCAGAATATGTAGCTGCAGCATCCTACTATGCTCAACTCCTTTGGATTAAGCAGCAATTGGAGGATTTTAGGATACTTACTAATTGTGTGCCCCTTCTATGTGATAATACCAGTGCACTCAACATGGTCAAGAATCCAGTTCAACACAAAAGGACTAAGTATATTGATGTGAGGCATCATTTTCTGAGGGACAATGTGGAGAAAGGGTTGATCTATATGAAGTTCTGCAACATAGAAGACCAAATTACAGATATCTTCACCAAAGCATTGAGTAGGGACATTTTGAAAGAAACATGGTAAAGCTGGGGTTTTTGAAGCCCAACTGAGAACCTGATCCCTCATCACTTGGCTATGAATATCACCTTCAGGTAAAACTAGTTAAAGTGTTTTCCGGCCAAGTCTAACTCACTTTAATACTGTTGCAAGTAAACACGCATGATGAGTATAGAAGCTGCAGATGCAGTGCATCATAAAAGAGGATTAATATTTTCAGATAAACGGTCAAGAACTTGGTTCTTGTACCAAAGGTTAGTAGTTCTGTGCATTCTTTAATACACATCTTGAAAAGGTGCAAAAATCAACTGCCATGTTACACACCTTTTCAGACCATTTTGTCACGTCTCTTCACTTTAAATCATTCCATCTCCCTCTGAAACGTTGCACTTTTCCACGCACAACTGCCGTTTCAGAACCGGTTCCTATCTCTCTCTTCATGATTACACATTTAGAATAAAACCCTTATCCTATTTCCACACTCCATAAGTCCCCCATTAGAACTTCTCCAAACCACATTCCCTCCATCCTTCAAATGGCTAATACAAACTCTGACATCTCTGCCTTAGTTATCTCTAATACTGAAAAACCTATGGAATCCTCCGTCCGCACTAAGTCCTCTGTAAACACTCTTGTTCTCCCCACTGAAGTCATACCTAAACCAAACTCCCTATCTCTCTCCATTCCTGAAACCCCTAAAATTGTTGATCCATCCTCTCTATCTTTTGATGTTCCCGCTGCCCAATGAAAAATTGAGAACAAGGTCAAAGACCTGAGGTCGCAGAGAGTTCTGCCATTGTTGTTGCAACTTCCATGGTAGAAGTGGTGCCGATTGAGGAACAAAGTGTTGTAACCATCTTTGTGGTATCTACTGATGGTGTATTGCATGAGATAGTTTCTCAGAGAAAAAAGGTACAGGGTATGGGGGGAAGGAGCCATAGTGACTGTTGAGGGATCTGCACTAGCAGAAACTACTGGTCCATCACATGAGGAACCTGACCCCTCTCTGGAGGACTCCGATCAGGGTTTTCATTCCCAGGCAAGTTCTGCTCTTGCATTTGCTATTGCGTCCCTGAATATTCAAGCTCCAGAAATGAAGTTTAGTGATGAGGAGGATTTAGACAACCTGGCTCTTGATGCTTTCATAGTCAAAAGAAGAGCGGTGTCCACTCCTGAGACTTCCACCAAGCGACCTACTACCAGGTTGCAAGCAAAGGTAGCCTACGACTCTGGCCTTCAAAAGAGCAGAAAAAGTAGTAAGAATCAAATGAGGAGGTCGGTAAAAGACAATTTGCCTGTTTGTGATAAAGATTTTCCTGTGGTAGAAGTGGTAGAGGAACCTGGTTCCTTCGTGAGACGGTCCCAGAAAAGGAAGCAGCCTGCTTCAGTAGAGAAAGTTTCAACCCCAAGCTATAAGTTGAAGGATGTTGTGAGTGATCCCTCACTCTCTGATGAGGATGTGTTAGTTCAGTCTAAGGGTAAAGAAAAATCAAGTGGTGGGAAGTCTGTCAAAAGAAAGTCTACTGTTAAGGAACCTGGTTATGTGAAAAAACTGAGGAGTGACAGTAGTTCTGCCTCAGATCGCCTAAGGCCCCAAAAGGTTTTGCTGGGTCGTACTTTTGACCCAGCAATCTCTGATATGGCTGGTATGCGACAAGTCCCTTAGATGGTTGAGTTTCAATGATGTGGACATCTATTCCAAATAGATGCTCCTATGGTGTATGGGGATGAGGTTCAAAGCTTTTTCACCAGCCTCTTTCTAGTTGATACTGACCATATTTGTGCTTTGGTGAATTGAGTGTATATCGTGTTCGATGTAAGTGTGCTTAGGGATATTCTTAAGGTCCCTACAGTTGGTGTGTCTATGTGAAGGATGCATGTCAGTATAATTTTTGGAATGCTATTATAAAGGACAATGTGAACCAAAGGGGGGACCGGATCCATAAGAAAGCATTACTCCCTGTCTATCAGTTGCTCTTCGAATTGGTAAAAAAAGTTCTATTGCCTCGTGCTGAGGGGAGGTCCATGACCTCTAAGTCTGACCTATTTTTGATGGAGCAACTGGATAGCTTTGCTCCTATCAACCTGCCTGCCATTATGATCGAACACATGCAAAAGGTCGCAACCTTTAAGGATGGTAATCATGGTCTTCCATACGGGTTTCTGCTTACGCAAGTGTTTAAGTTCTTCAAGCTGCCGCTTGGAAGAGGCAAGGTAGGAACCAAGAAGTAGACATTCTCATAGACAACATTAAAAAAATACGAGTGAATAGAAAAGAGTGGCGGGGTAGGAAGTACATCAACTATCTCACAGCTTATTAATGCTCAAACCAGTGCAACTGAGGAGATCAGACGGTTGAAGGCCAGGAATGCTATATTGGAAGGTCAGCAAGCTTATGGGGATCCGGCGTCAAATGATGACGTGATTTGGTACAAAAGAATGTTGTTCTCAAGGCACAAGTGGAGAACATGAAAGCAGAACTGCTCAATGAGCAAAAGTCGGCCAATGCCCGAATAGACTTAGTTCTCCAGACTCTTGTTGCAGCTTCCAAGCCCTCTACTCCTAGTTCCCCCTAAGTACCCCTTCAGTGACCAGTTTCTGGATTGTTCTTTTAAGTTTTTTTTGGAAGATGTTTTGTTTCTTTATTTGATGTGGCTGGGATATAATAGTACTGTTCCCATCTTTAATAGTCCAATTATTTCTCTGCTTAAGCAAAGGCCTATGTTTTTATATATCTATAATCTATCCTCTGTTATTATCTCAATACTAGCATTCTATACTTCTCTTCTCTGTTATGTTGTGTTCACATATATGGCATGAGTTAGCTTGGCTAGACTTCTTTACGTTGTTTGCCTTGTTTGTGTCTTTTTAATGATGCCAAAAGGGGGAAGATAGTATACAGTCAGGGGGAACTTGTGAAGTTCCTGTTCGCCTATTTGGTTCTCATTGTCTCTCTGTATCAAGGATCTGATTAAAGGGGGAAGTATAAAGTCAGAGGGAACTAGTTGAAGTTCCTGAATATACATATTATTAATATCTAAGTTTGTCATCATCAAAAAGGGGGAAATTGATGGATTTTCAATGTCTTTGCCTTATGTTTTGATGATCTAACAAACTTGTTGTCAAGAACCAGATTGGGAACCTGATATACTTCGACTACATTGCAAATCAACAGAGTCCAGCTAAATGTGAACTACTATAGCTTCAGGAGATAGAGAACCAGACAAGGACCTGATATCCTTGTGGTTTACTCACAGCAGTACTAGGTCAATTGGATACAACTGGAAGCGACGTGACTGTTTGCACTGTTACTGCCTGCATTGTTGCTACCTGCACTACGCTGTTTCCAGCAGTCAGTTGTCCTTTAACTAACTAAAGTGCGTACATAACTCAAGTGATGTCATAAAGGTGTACTAACAAGAAGAATTATATCAAGACATCACTTGAACAATTGAACTCTCACTTCAAGCATTCAAGACTTCTGAAAAATAGTGAGCTCAATTCTCAAGAGCTTGAAGAATAAAGTAAAACGCTACTGCGGACCAGTTCCTAAATTGAGTATTCTGTTGTCCTTAGTTGAGTTGTAACTTTGTAATTGTTCTTATTATAATTCCTAAATATCTTAGTTAGAAGCGTTACTTAGCGACCCCTCTACAAAACCATAAACTTTCTGAGTTTGTGTTGTGACTAGAGTTAGTCATAATTTAAATCCTTTGTAACTAGTTAGTGACAAAGTGGCTTGTGATTAGTGTATTATAAGTTAGAGTGATTGAAGTTTTTTTAACTAGTGAGTGATAAAGTAGCTTGTAATTAGCGTATTACAAGTTAGAGTGAGTGAAGTCTTTGTAATAGAGTCGTTACAAAGTGGCTTATAATTGAGTGTTTACAAATTAGTGAAGTTGAAAGCCTACAAGTGTAGGTCCTAGTTTTTGTCCCCTTGAGTGGGATTTTTCCAAGTAAAAATCTCGTGTCTCATTTACTTACTGTTTTATTAGCATTCTCAGTAGAAACTAGTAGAGGACTAGGTTCTCTATAGTTTAGTGGACTCAAAAAAATTATCATTATGATTCTATGATGAAAAATGAATTTAGATCAAGAAATGTGTTCTTGAATGATCAAGAACTATAAGATTCCTAAAGTCATCACTTGGAATCAATTAACGTGATAAAGAAACACCACACGCAATTAGAAAAAAAAAAAGAGATAAAGACTATAACCACCTTGCTCGGAACCAAAAACAAGGATGAAGAAGACAAAATAATGAAAAACACTGTATTGCAAATTAAGGTAAAGCTAAAAAACGTGAATTGCATTCTACAAGGCAAGAAAACCCTTTATATAGACATAGACTCTCTTCTTTGATGACTACAATTCCTATTCTATTAAGGAAATAAAATAACTAAAGACAAGGAAAGTAAAATCCTTATTCTACAAGGAAAAGAAACTAGAATCCTACTAAAAGGAAAATCCTTACTCCAAAAGGAATAAAATAAATCTTATTTTAAGAAGAAAACAATCTTGGCTTCTTGAAATCAATCTTGAGCTTCTTGCGCTTCTTGAAAATAAGTCATATGTTTGGACTTGAGCTCTAAAACATGATCTTGGACAAAATTATTGGAATTTAACATAGATTCCTCTTTTACATCGGGAAACGATTTGAAGAAAATGAGGTTGGTCGAAGTTTGGCATTTGGAGATAAAATACGTTTCAAGCTATAATACCAAGTATTTATGGACTAGTAATATACTACATGACCATAATAGTAAGGTGTATAAAGTATATTAAAAGTGAGTAGTATTTTAAATAATTTGAGATAATTCTTAATTATGTGAAAAATTAGGTAATTAATGATTTTTAGTGGGAGGGTAACTAGTTAATTAGCAAATTTGGATAAGCCTATTGGACCTCAGACGTGACAGAAAAAGGCATGGGAAATAATGACTCTTTCGTCCATATGCAAGGTGGCATATTTAGAGGAATTCTTTGGCCAACTAAGCTACAAAGTGGGTCCCACCAACCAACAATTTTAAAGAGATGTCCTTACCTCATTAAGGTAAAAGACTCCTTAAATTCAAAGAGAGATGTCATATGGATTTGAATGGCAACGTGATTTGCTTAACAAAATTCATAACAAGATTATGTAATAGCAGCGTGAAATGTAATTCTAAGATAACAAGGTACAATCTTTCTCAAGAATATCATACGGATTTTCCTTTACTTTGATCTGCCGTTACGTATTTTTCGCAAAAGATGTGTGTTAGAGGAATTGTCAAGAGAATCGGCTCAGGTGTGTTAAAGCTATCATTTCTTTACTTTTGGCATGATCCAAGTAATGATATGTAAATGTAATATTATTTCATAAATGGTTATACTCTTAGTAACTAAAAAGGTCTACGTTGTTCATTCCTGTAAAATGATATTCAAAGCATGCCTATGTATGTTCCTAACTCTCTATTAAGGCATTCAACAAAGATGTTAGTGTTCATAATGGTATTATATGTACCATCATTTACCACTGAGCTATGGCCGGTTGGGTAGTAACCACTGATCAGTTGGGCAGTCATGCATCGATATGGATAATAGTTCCAAAGAGATCGATATATATATATATATATATATATATATATATATATATATATATATATATATATANACAAAGTATATTTTTATATATATGTATTGTATATATTAACACATATATTATTATCGAAATAAGAGCTTTATATTAAGAAAGGAATAAAGAAGTAAGAGAAAAACTTAAGAAAGATAATTAAAAATAAAATGAACGGAACAAATTTAAAAAATATATTGGCTTCGGTAGAAAACAAAACTAAAAAGACGAAGAAAAAAAAGAAAAGCTAATAGATAAAGAGAGAGAAAAGACATAATTTTTGTACAAATAATTATTAATTTTCCATTCAAATTTCTTATGCTTAGGGATTAATAGTTAATATTTCTATTTTAATGGACCTGTGTGCTACAAATACAAATATTTTCCTGTCATATCTGCAATATTGAATTTTATGCTAAAAATTTGTTATATTTCTTTTACAATGTGACAGTTATGTAAAGTCCCCGATTTAACTAATGTTGACTTATTGTTATATTTCAGTTCTGCCTTACATACTCAGTACATTATCCGTACTGATGTTCTTTTGTTAGGGACGGTGCATTCATGCCTTCAAGTATAGATAATCAGTTTGATGAGCCCTCATAGTAGACGAGGTTGGCATTCACTGGAGGATCCGTAAGACTCTAGCTCATTCGGAGTGCAGCCGAGTCTATAAGTCATCATGTTAGAGTTTTGCTACAGACTTATGGGTAGGCCGGTACCCTATCCCAATTAATGTCGAATAATCTTAGAGTCTTTGTAGATAGAGGTTTATTTTGTACAGTATATCAAAGGCCTTGACGGCCCATATTTATTCATGTTTTAAGAATTATATTTCATTGATACAGTGTTTGCCCACTTATAGTTATACATTATGAGTTATGGCCATGTTGGTCCATGATAGTTACAAAAAGAATAAGTTCATCCAACTCGATCTATGTATGTTCTAGTTTTGGTCAAACGATCATGAGTCACAGAGTGGTTCATTCGGGCCAGCACGACATCGGGTGCCAGTCACGCATCCCCAGGTTTGGAGCGTGACATTTCAAGTCTTTCTGAGCCTTCTTAGGGCATCAACAGACCAAGACCTAGAGCAGTCTTAATGTGTCTAACTACTCTTAAAGAAGCATCCATATGAGGCTGCTTGGGTTTGTGCATAAACTGGCTAAGTACCTGCACCACATATGAGATATCAATTCTTGTCATAGTGAGATATAAAATTCTGCCAATCAGTCTCTGATAAGGTCTAGCATTTTCTAGTTCTTTATCCTTTGCATTAGCTGCACTAGAAGAGTCTTTGTTCATGAAAGTGTCAAACTCAACAAAAGTAAGCTTTAAACTGGTCTCCAAGGGTGTACCAGCAGGTTTGGCACCACTAAGCCCTGACTCTGCAATCAACTCCAAAGCATACTTTCTCTGACTCATAATTATACCTTGCTTTGATCTGGAAATCTATATCCCCAGAAAGAAATTAAGTTCACCTAGATCCTTCATTTTGAATTTCAGCTTCAAGTCATTTATAGTCTACACAATCAAATTGGGACTGCTACCTATGACCAACAGGTCATCAACATAAACCAGCACTATCACCAACTAAGTCTGCACCTTTTTTGTGAATAATGAATAATCAAAGTGACTCTAAGTGAAACCAAGTTGAGTCAAAGTATGTGTAAGTTTCTTGTTCCACTGTCCAGGGGTTTGTTTAAGCCCATATAAAGACTTGTGAATTTTGCAAGCCATTTGTTTCCCTCCCTGTCTAGCAAACCCAGGAGGAACCCCCATGTAGACTTCTTCAAGTAATTCTCCATGTAGAAAAGCATTATGGATATCCATCTGATAGATGTACCACTGCTTTGTAGCAACAATGGCCAGAACAGATCTCACTGTGACCATTTTGGCCATAGGAGAGAATATTTCAGTGTAATCAACACCCTCCTATTGACTATACCCCTTAGCCACAAGCCCGGCCATATACCTCTCAGCAGTACCTGTAGAAGTGTACTTAACTTTAAACACCCACTTGCAGCCAATTTGTACCTTCCCTGGAAGTAAAGGAACTACACTCCATGTGTTGTTCTCTTCTAGAGCTGAGATTTCACTCTTTATAGTAGTTATCCACTTAGGATCCTTGACTACTTCATCAAATGTTTGAGGTTCTTTGATGACAGAATAGGCTTGCAAGGCATTGCCAAAGGAAGAAGAAATATGATCATAAGTAACACATGTATAAATAGGGTAGCAACAATGAGCTTTGCCTTTGTTGTGGGTGACATAGTCCTTTACCAAATTGGTGGTCTAAGGTCCCTACTAGATCTTCTACTGGCAGCAGGTTCAGCAGTAGGCAATATAGATGATGGAGACAGGATTGGCTCAGCAGGGGTAACTATTGAATCAACAGGAGAATCCATAGAAGGATCTACAGCTTCCTCATGGAGCACAGAGGATTCACTCTCTGAGTGATTGTGAGGAGCTGCATCATCCGGTGATGCATTATTAGTGGTAGCATGTTGTGGAGGTAACTTGTTCTCATAGAAAAGAATTGGATTATTGAGATCCAGTACATAAAATATAGAGGAGATAGTACTAGAGGCATATTTGAAAGGGAAGTTATTTTCTTTGAAAACCACATCTCTACTGACAGTAAAGCCTTTAGAGTGAAGACTATACATTTTGTCGCCCTTTTGTGTCATAGAATAGCCTAGAAACACAGCTGGAATAGCTCTAGGAGCAAACTTGTCTGATCTTCTCACATCAGTAACATAGCCTAGACATCCAAACACTTTCATATGGTCCAAAGAAAGAACATGAGCAATTAAAGCTTCAAAGGGAGACTTGCCTTGAAGGACTACTGAGGGTATCCTATTTATAACTACACAGCAGTGGTGACACATTCACCCTAGAATTTGAGAGATACAGAAGCTTGAAACCTCAGCTACTCCATTCTGTTGTGGAGTATATATGCAAGAACTCTAGTGAATGATGCCTTTAGTTTGCAGCAACTCAACTACTTGAGAGTTGAGAAATTCACTACCATTATATGTGCTAAAGACTTTCATAGAAGTTGAATAAACATTCTGAATCATAGAAACAAAGGATCTAAGAATAACAATCACTTATGACTTGGTAGGCAACATAAATAACCAAGTATATCAAGAATAGTCATCTACAAGAGTTAAAAATACTTCTTTCCATCATAAGTAGGAACTCTATAGGATCCCCATATATCACCATTCAATGTATGAGAGCAAGCATTAGTAGTAGTAGTAGTACTTAAAGGAAAGCGTAGTCTGGTTCGCCTTGCCAGGAGGCATACGGTGCAAGTGTCATCAGAGTTCTTGTAATTATGATTCTGGAATCCAACCATGGTTTTCAAAGTCTTTGTAGGCACATGTCCTAACCTCTTATGCCATAAGGCTACATCTATTATTCTATTCTTTACGATCATATTTATAGTAGGTAGGTTTTTTAGGAATTAATAGCCTAGGAATTGTACTGGGAACTTGATCTTGAATATCAGTTGCGTTGACCCCTGCAGAGTATAAAATATAAAGACCATTATCTTCTCTACCAATCCTCTTCACCTGTCCTCTGAGGAGTTCCTGAAAAATGCAGAATTCAGGAAAGAACATCACTACCCATCTCATCTCCCTTGTTAGCTTTGAGACAAATAACATATTGTACTTGAAGTCAGATATATGAAGTACATTTCTAATTGTTTGGCCCTGAATAATATAAGCTTATCCTATGTGACTGATGGGAGCAACATTTCCTGTAGGAAGTTGAACTGTACCGTTCTTGTTATTAGTCAATATCTTTGGATTGACTAATAAACCAAGACTGTGCACCACATTACTTGAGGCACCTGAGTCCACTATCCACTTAGCCAACACTTCAGGAGTCACTACACGAGATACTATACCTGTTAATAGTGGTGTAGTTGAGCTGTTGCCCTCACTTCCTTTTCCCAGTAGTTGAATTAGCTGATGGTATTGTTCTTGAGTGAACCGTGGAACATTGAGCATCACATTCTGAGTCCTCTGTCCAGGCATTGCACTATGTTGCACTTGCGAGGTACCTGCAAAATTAGTTGTAGTGTAAGTTTGATTGTTCCCTGTAGCACGAGTTGCTTTCTGAGAAACATGAGCTGCATTTCCTGAGCCAGCTTTCTTTTTAGTCTTAAAGTCTGGAGGATATCCATTTTGCTTATAACATGTCTCCCTAGTGTGCCCTTTAAGTTGCAATAGCCATAGTACAAAGTATTCTTCTTGGATCTTAGTTGCTTTATCCAGTATAACTATATACACTAGAGTCATTATTGTTGAGTCCTCCGGTATGAGTATGATTTCATGTGGCATTATTGTACCCTTTTACACTAAACAGACCAGTACTGTTGTTTGGCATGCCTGTGTTTTACTGTTAAACAAGGCAGTGCCTTCAGTAACTTCAGAGACCTGTAATAAATAGCATATAGATCTTCTTCTCTACACAGAGATGATCATAGCATAGGCTTTATTGATGAAAGTAATGTTGGCCCAAGTAAAGGTGAAGTTTTGAAGACTGACAAAGGAACTCATACATGGACTAGGTCCATCTTGTGAAGCACAGTTGTGATCAACTCAAATATGTGAGATGCACGTGAAGGAGATACACCTAACTTATCAGAAGTAATATCTCCTGATCATGATCGAAAAGGTTGCATATTGGATAAGGAGAAAGACTCCTTACTCGAAGAGAACGCGATTTAGGAAAATGATAGAGTTAGAGTATGAGATCAACTAGAACTCTTTCTCCATGGAAGAGTAGCGTCTGTATCCTAGTCAATCTCTAATTTCTAACTCCTTTTTTTGGACAATCCGCTAGGCTAGCGCCTAGGGATAATTTTTTATTAATAAAAGAAAAGAAAAATACAACAATTAGGAAAAGTAGAAATAAGGGGGACAATAGCACCGGTATTGTTACCCATATAACACAAATCGGGCTAAACCTTACCTTACTAATCCTATTGAGGCTTGCAAACCTCGCCTACTAACAAGCATGTAAAAAATATGAACTTGAAAGGACCAAGTATTGTATGATCATCACAGAGTTTATAACATACTATGTGATGATATTACAGATGAAAATACTAAGAAAGTGGTAGAATAAAATGTAGTACCAATTTGATTCTTGTCCCTTCTTTTCCAAACTTGTAAAATCTTCAATTTGTAATTCTTTGTCATTTTCATCCACAATGTTCAAAATGTATTCAAAAAATATCATTTCTTTTTTGAACAGTTGGACCTCGTTGATGTAGTTGGGGCAGCCTGTTTTTGTTTAGCAACTCTCATTAAAAGTCGCCTAATAATTGTTTCCTTGTTGGACCTTGTTGCAATTTTCATCTAGATAGCACCTGCTTTGCTTGTTCCAATATGTTCCTCCATAGTATTTGGTGGGGTATCTAGGTGGTGAATGCATGTGCCACAAGGAGGCTTACTTGGAATGAAATCTGGAGCATCCAACTTGTTCTTTAATTTTCCAGTCAAAGTATTTTCAAAAATTAGCATTTGAAGTTCATCCTTAATAACTCTTTCCACATGATGGCTGGCAAATTGAAACTTTAGTTTAAGACCATATTCCTGCTACCTTTTCAAATTTGCGCAGCTGAATTTATTTGACAAAGTAACCAAAGGTTGCTTGATCATGGGATCCGTAATAATATTTTCCACGCGAGGGCTGGAAAACTGTACCAATTCATTCTCCTTTATGCCTGCTGGACTTTTTGTGATCTGCTCCTCAAATGCTTTTGGAAGAACTTTATCTTTATGCACATTAGCATTGTGCACAGTAATAGTTTTTTGTCCTCCAAAAGCATCACGATCAAAGGCACAAAAATTCTGCACAACATCAACTGTTCCATTCAAGTTAGCAACAGCTTTTTGCCCTCCAAAAGCATCACGATCAATAGCACCAGAAATCTGCACCGTTTTAGCTTGTCTTTGCCCAAGTGGTGAAAATCCAGTTGTGATTGGATTATATACAGTCCTTGCCTTTGAACATGTAGAAGCTGCAAACTCTATGTCCATAATGTCTAAATAATTTCCCTCAAAATTATGAGCTAGTGCACCTACAGGTTCCATATGCAATGAAGTTGAAGTGACACAAGCTTGCACCTCAGGTTTCCCATTGTCATTCAATGCAACATCATCTTGAGCACTAGTGTATGCACTATTTGCGAGCAATGCTCCAAAATCTGATCCTATGATTACAGCCTAATTTCCATGTGATGCAGCACCAAATTTTGAAGTTTGCCCGGCATTTCAATCTGTTGAAACTGGATCCTTTAGTCTTTGGATACCATCAGTTGATTGCCCAGCCTTTGCATTAGTTGTTCGAATCCCAACACCCTTGACTCCATGCTGAAATTTCCCAATTGCAATTCGCACATCAGTTGGAAACTCTTCTGAAACCTTGCACAAATTTGCTTCAACTAGGAGTGTATTAGTCCCATTAACAGCAGCTATACTTTGTACTGTTGTCTTAGCACGATTAGCATTATTATTTTGTCCTGTAAACTATTTGTGCAACAATAGTCAATTTATCATAAGATTCCACGATTGGATCCACAATGTTGGAGATCCTTGCTAAAGTTGTTCGAACGGGAACATCTCTCGAAGGTGGAGGTGGACCTCTACCAATCTGTGTAACATCACCAACAGAAATTTTAACATTCTCCTTGTTCTGAATTTGTTTACCTCCTTCGACTTGTGCACCATTCTGATCATCCAGATTTTCTTTTGCTGCTTCAACCTCTAATTGCCCAGCCCTTTTTGAATTGATACAATCCCTCACATCACCTTGGAATTTGTCCAAACTTTTCAAACCTTCACTTTTATGCACGTTAACTATATCTTCCTTATTTTTCTCTATTGTCCAACAACATGATTTTTCATCATGTCCTTGATGCTTGCAGCATGTATAGTACTTTGGTAAGTTATCATACATGATCACCTGATGATGTTCTACAGATTTCCCAGATTTCATATCCACAATATTTATCCTAACTTTCTTAGGATGATTATCAAGAAGGTCTAGCAATACCTTAACCCTTGTCGTACTTGGTCGTGTTCGATCTTGCGTCGCCTTGTCCACTGCAAGAGGTTTTCCCACAGCTAAGGCGATAGACAGTAGCGATTTTTTTGCAAAAAAATTAGCAGGCAGTTCAGGTAACGAAATCCAGACCACTGCTTTGGATATTTCTTCACGAGGATTAAATTCTATTGTCCAAGGGAATGTCCTGAAGAAGAATTCTTCCCCCTTCGCCTTAACAAAACCAGTATTTCTTGACAGGAACTGGACAAAATCATAAAACAAAGTAAACCTTACCAATATGTGACGAAATTCCAGTTGTCCCACATTACAGTAGCCCTTGACATCGAATTGCTTAGGTATGACTTGTCGTAGTTCATGCAAATCTGGTTTTCCAAAAGAAAATTTGAGTATCACAGCTTGGTGTAATCCCTCTTCAATGGTGAAAGCATTAACTTCATCAATGGTAAACTCCATCGTTGGTTCTCTATGAATAACATGGACAGGATTCAACTCGATCTTGGACGCAAATGCGACAGATTTTGTTTTTTTGAATTTGATCCGCATATGACTGTTTTTGATTCGTGTTTGGGACTGTTTGTATGATGTTTTGTGTTGCCTCGCCCACAGCCAAAGGCTAGGGAGAGGTTGCAGCAGCCATGGCTGCCTTCTACGCAAGAAACAAAATCACATAATTGACGCGAAGATGCCAAAATCCGGAAAGTTTCTGGATGCTACAGTAAACGCGAAGCAGTAATTAAGATCTGAAAAAATTGGCTATAGATTTAAGGATGAAACCTACTGGGGATTCTTCGCAAAGAGAAGGGGTTCTTTTGACACCAAGTAACGAAATTACTATTCACCCTTCTTCCTTGAGAGAAGTTTGAGAAAAATGGTAAAATAGTAATGGAATTACTATTCACCCTTCTCGTTTACAGGAATGCACGTAAGCAGAAGTTAAATGTGAATTGAGAGCAAAATAGCACGTCATTGTTGCAAGCAATTTATGTGTGATTCAAGCGTGCAATCCCGAAGCTACTTGAACCAGATAGAAGAAGCAATTCCAAGTGTCTACCTTTTATTATAGTTCAATTGTAGTAGGTGATTTTAAAATGTACCTTTCAGCTTATTTAGAAGCAATTGTATTAGGTACTTAGAGTTTACAAGTTAGAGTTAACTTGAAGTTGTCGCAACAGTTGAGGTTGTGTGCCACAACGGGACTAGAGTTAATCCTAGGTTTACAAAAGAGTTTTTGCAAATGCAGTTTTTGACTTAGTAATTGTAGTGGAGAGTTTGGGAAAATCCTACTGGAAAGTAGGTCGTGGTTTTTTCACCTTTTGAGCTAGGTGTTTTCCATATAAAATCTCTGTGTTCTTTGTTTTCTTTACTTATTATTCCGCAATAGTAGTAGTTGGAACACATAGAAGACCCATGTCCTTATATAATCAAGTTAAGCAAAAATTGGTACCACACAAATCACCCCCCTCTTGTGTGGTATTAAAGTATAAAACATCAATTAGTATTAGAGCGGGTTATCCTTGAAGAGGCTAACACCTTAGGAACAGATCAAGATGAATGCACCACCTGAAAACTAGGAAGGGAAATCCACTACTAGGCCTCCACTCATTAATGGCAATACTATTCCTGGTGGAAGAACAGGATGAGAGACCACATCATAGGAGAAGACTATCAACTCTGGGAAATAGTTACTGATCATCCCCTGGCTACTATAAAGAAGAATGCTGAAGGAGTAGACGTGCCAAAGACAGGAGCTGACTGTATTGCTGAAAATTTGAAGAAATGGGAAAAGAATGTCAAGGCCAAGAAATGGCTTGTGTGTGGACTAGGTCCAGAAGAGTACAACATGATTCAAAGTTGTACCACTGGTAAGGAGATCTAAGACACCCTACAAGTGGCCCATGAAGGAACTCCTCAAGTAAAGAGATCAAGAGGAACACTGTTATATTCTCAATATGAGAATTTCTCCATGAAGGAAGGAGAAACCATCAAAGAGATGTACATAAGGTTCACAACACTAACAAATGAGCTTAAGTCTTTTGGAAGAATTATTCTTGAAGAAGACAAAGTTGAGAAAATCTTGACAAAAGTCTTGCCAGTAACTTGGGAAAGCAAAATCACGGCTATTCAGGAATCAAAGAACATTGCTACTCTCAAGTTGGATGAGCTGATTAGCAATCTCACTGCCTATGAATTGAGAAGAAAAACCATGACGATGGATGCACCCAAGAAGGAAAGAAGACTTGCACTTAGAATAGCTGAAGGTGCAGACCTAGAGGATGATGAAATGGCCACGATCACAAGGGATTTCAAGAAGTACCTAATGAGAGGAAAGGGTTCTTCAAGAGGTACAACCTTCAACAAACCAAAGGCTCCTGTGAAACAGACCAACGAGGGATGCTACAAATGTGGTAAGATTGACCACATGATCAAGAATTATCCTCAGTGGGAAATCGCATGGAAGAAGGAAAGGGCTGAACGAAGAAACAGGAAGAAGGAACAGGTTCAACCCAAAAGGAACAAAGGATCAACAAGGGCTGTGGTTGCTGCTTGGGGAGAAACCTCAGATGAAGATTCAGACGATGAACAAGCATTTATGGCCATTGGAGAATCAGACGATGAACAAGAGGTAAATGTGATTCATCTCAAAGATAAGATTAAATTTTTGTCTAAAGAAAGGTTATCTGAATTATTTCTAGACTTCATTGATGAGTCTGAGGTCATAAACAATGAGAAGGAACAGTTGTCTAGGGAGTGTGTGATCTTAAAAGCCAAGTGCAAAAATCTAGAATCTAGGGCCAGTGTGAGTGATAGTAAAAATACTGAGTTGAAGAACCAGGTTCTTGAACTTGACACTAGTATCTTAGAACTTAGGTCTGAAAATTTAAAACTGAAATTAGGAACAAGTAAGAAGAAGGCTGATCACACACATATCACCTTAGAATAAAATCTAGGAAAAATGAAGGATGAGTTGTACAAGAAAGATGAGCAGATAAGAGTCTTAAAGAAGACCTAGGCAAGGTAAAACATGAACAAGACAGAACTTGAAAATGGAATAAGTCCTCTGATACACTATCCTGGCTACAAGAGCACCACAGTAGCAACAAGAGAGGACTTGGCTATGGGACCCCAACACCTAAGTGCCCAAAATCAAGTACATTACACTTCCTGAAAATAAAATCTGCACAAACTGTTGCAAGATTAGTCATTACAAAAGTGAATGTAATGCAAAAGAAAAGCTAGTCAGAAGAACAAAACCTTTATTCAAGAGAAAAATAGGTTGCCTGGATGGGCCAAAAGGAATTCAATTCACTCATTTGCCTATATAAAGGGACCCAAACTAGTTTGGATTCCTAAGACTAACCCCTGATTTTGTTTTGCAGGTCCAAGTGAAGGAGGTAGCCAAATATGGCACATGGATAGTGGTTGCTCTAAGCATATGACTGGAAGCAAGAACCAGTTTCTTTCACTTGAGAACTTAAAAGGAGGTAATGTATCCTTTGGAAATAGGAAGAAAGGTGAGATTATTTGGGTTGGGAAGGTAGGTAAGACAGACTCACATTCCATTGAGAATTTCTACTTGATAGATGACTTAAAATATATCCTAATTAGTGTATCACAACTGTGTGACAGAGGTAACTTGGTAGCATTCACCTCTACTAAATGTTTTGTGATTAATTTTACCACTGACAAGATTATTTTGCAGGGAAAAAGAGTTAACAATATTTACATTGTAGATATGTCCACTCTTTCAGAAAATGAACTCACTTGCTTGAGTGTGTTGGACAATGATCCCCTCTTGTGGCACAAAAGACTTGGTCATGCAAGTTTAAATCAACTCAACAAATCAGTCTCCAAAGACCTGATGATAGGATTCCTAACATCAAGTTCAAGGAAGACAAAGTTTGTGAGGCTTGTGCAAGGGGGAAGCAGGTAAGATTCTCTTTTAAAATCAAGAAAATGGTAAGCATGACCAGGACGATGGAACTGGTTCATATGGATCTCTGTGGTCCAATGAGAATATTGAGCAGAGGTGGTAAGAAATATATGATGGTACTTGTTGATGATTACTCTAGGTTTACTTGAGTATTGTTCTTTACATCTAAGGATGAAGTATTTGACATATTTACTGCCTTTGTTAGAAAAACTCAGAAGCAACTAGGTAATCAACTTGCATCAATTAGGTCTGATCATGGAACTGAATTTGAAAATGCTAAGTTTGCTGAATTTTGTGATGAGCATAGTATAGACCATAATTTCTCTGCACCTAGGACCCCTCAAGAAAATGGAGTAGTTGAAAGAAAAAATAGGACTCTTGAAGATATGGCTAGGACTATGCTTCTTTCTATTAAACTGCCCCATAGCTTCTAGGCAGAGGTTGTAAATACTACATGTTACATCATTAATAGGTGCATGACTAAACCTCTTGTAGAGAAGACTCCCTATGAGTTACTTAAAGGGAGAAAACTAAATATATCCCATCTTAGGGCATTTAGATGCAAGTGCTTTGTGAACAATAATGGAAAGGACTACCTGGGTAAGTTTGATCCCATAAGTGATGAGGGAGTATTTTTGGGATATTCTTCACATAGCAAAGCTTATAAAGTGTACAAAAAAGAACTTTGTGTGTAGAAAAAAGTGTACATGTAGTTTTTGATGAAACTAACATTCTTTCTGAGAGACAGGAACATGAAGATGAAGCCATTGGGTTGGTAAAAGAATTGAGTAAAGTCACAGCTCAAGCTGAAGAACCAAAATAAGGAATAGGTGATGGATCAGGTTCTTCCATCCGGGGCAACCTGACAGGGGGAACTGAATAAAGAAGAAATGAATCTAACTCCCAAATGGAACTTGTCCATAAGCATGTTCCTCAACAACAAAACATGGGAAAAACTCCAAACAGAAATCAGTTGGTTGTAAAACCTTACAAGTATCAAAGTTCTCATCCCATTGAGAACATCCTTACTGATCCAACTTTTGGAGTTAAAACGAGATCTCAATTAAAGAATCTTTGTGATTTTGATACATTCGTATCTCTTATTGAACCTAAAAATGTTGTTGAAGCTTTGCAGGATGCAGATTGGGTGAATGCAATACAAGATGAACTCAATCAGTTTGAAAGAAGCCAAGTGTGGCATTTGGTCACAAAACCCAAGGACAGATCAGTAATTGGCACTAAATGGGTCTTCAGAAACAAACTTGATAAAGATGGAACAGTTACAAAGAACAAGGCAAGGTTGGTGGTCCAAGGTTATAGCCAAGAGGAGGGCATAGATTATGATGAGACCTTTGCTCCAGTAGCCAGATAGGAGGCAATAAGACTCCTCATAGCCTTTGCAGCACACATGGAATTTATCCTTCACCAAATGGATGTGAAGAGTGCCTTCCTCAATGGCTACTTAAAAGAAGAAGTCTTTGTTAAACAACCTCTAGGGTTTGAAAGTAAGGAGTGTCCAGATCATGCATACAAATTGGACAAGGTCCTATATGGACTCAAGCAGGCTCCTAGAGCATGGTATGAACATTTATCCAAATTCCTGCTTGAACATGGATACAAAAGAGGTAAGATTGACAGTATTTTATTCTTGAGGGAAAAAGGTAAGGGATACTAGTAGTACAAATATAAGTTGATGACATAATTTTTGGGGCAACCACTGAAAAACTGAGTAAGGAATTTGCAAAATTAATGGGGAGTGAATTTGAAATGAGTATGATGGGTGATCTTAACTTTTTCTTAGGCTTAAAGATCAAACAAACCCAAATGGAACCATGATCCATCAGCAGAAATATACCAAAGAGTTGATTAAGAAGTTTAAAATGTATGAATCAAAAGAAATAAACACACACATTGCAACAACTACTAAATTAGACATAGATGAACCTGGTTCATCTGTTGATCAAACGTTTTATAGGGAATGACTGGCTCACTTTTGTATCTTACTGCTAGCAGACCTGACATATTTTTCAGTATAGGGCTTTGTGCTCGTTTTCAGGAAAATCCTAAGGAATCCCACTTGACTGATGTTAAGAGGATACTGAGATATTTGAAAGGCACTACTGATCTTTGTCTTTGGTACCCTAAAGGTAGTAACTTTAATCTAGTAGGATATGCTGATGCTGACTATGTAGGTTTCCTTGTGGATAGGAAAAGCACCTCAGCTATGGCTCATTTTCTTGGTTCATGTTTGGTATCATGGGCCACTAAAAAGCAGAATTCAGTGGCCTTATCCACTGCTGAGGCTGAGTATGTTGTTGTTGCCTCTTGTTGTCCTCAACTGCTGTGGATCAAGCAGCAACTGATGGATTTCGGCATTGAAATTGGTTGCATCCCTATCTTTTGTGATAACACTAGTGCTATTAGTATCACCAATAACCAGTTCATCATAAGAGGACTAAGCACATAGATGTTAGGCATCACTTCTTAAAGGATAACTATGAGAAAGGATTGATTACCATATAATTTTGTGCTACTGATAAACAAATTGCTGACATCTTTACTAAAGCACTAAGTAGAGAAATCTTTGAAAGGAACATGTTAGAATTAGGGAAGATCAAGATCACCTATTGGTACCAGCTCAGAATGCACAATGAAAAAAAATTATATGAAAAAAATAATATTTTTGGCTAGGAAATCTGGAACTTGTGTAAATATATCTAGATTAATTTTTACTCAGTTTCGTACTGTAAATAGTATACTCCTGTGACATGTGTTGATATGACTCACTAATCTCTAACAAAATTTTATCTATTTTGGTAAATTGAGGCATGATCAAGAGAATTCTAAATGAAAAACCTGGTTCATCAGTATTGGTTCATCTGAATGACAAGGTATGTTTTCTATACTCTGCACAATTAGAAATATAAATATTTAAATCATGAGAAGAGTCCTACCAATGTTCAAAATATTATAAAATCCTATTCGTTAGTTTTTGAACCAGTTCCGTCCTTATTAGAATTCTCACCACAAAAATTGCCTAAAATCTAGAGAAGCTTAATCGTTCGTTCAACCTGCAATTCTAGGTTGATTAGAACTCTAATTGACTGCTAAAGCTATCGTTAGCCATTAAATAAGTCTTTCCGTTTAAATACCCATTATTACCTTCTGCCACCCTCATTATTCCAAACCGTCAAAAATCTTTCTTCACTCTAAATTGTTTTCTTCTCCAAATGCCTAACTCATAAAATCTCTCAAGCCATCAGTTATAATGTCGAACCCTCAGGATAACCCTGAAACTACTCCACAACCTACTCCCTCTGATTCATCCACCCTTCTTCCACCTAGCACAACTCCTCAACCTAAGAGAAGGCGAGTAAAGATGTTTGCTCGCAAAATGGTGGCATCTGTTGCTCTTTCAAAGAAATTGAACGAGAAATTAAAGGCGAGTCAAGCCCAAGATTTTAAGAACTCAGAAGATTCGTTCAAATCTGCAAGTGAGGGGGAAGGAACTGGGTCTTCTGACTCTGAGAAGGCTCAAAACCCCCCTTCTGAGGTATGTTCTGTTTTAGTTGAGAATGTAGACAATAGGTTTGTTCTTGTTGGGTTTGTTAGGAATGTAGAATTGCCTGAATTGGAAAGGAGAGGAGGTAAAAAAAAATTGAAAAAGAAAAGGAGAGAGAGGGTGTATGTGGTGATGTGAGGGGAAAAGGGAAAGTTGTGGCTGGTTCTTCACCCACTTCTGAATTGCCAATACCAGCTATATATGAGGTTGTACAGGCAACTATGGAAGAAAGTGGCAAGAAGTCAGGGGGAAGTGGTTCAGGGGAGGCTGCTGAAGGTTGATTAATCAAAGTTCACAGGCAGATGAACCTGGTTCATCTATTGAGGAGACCCTAGCAGACTTCTGAAAAAGGTAGGTGCCAATTATGATCCAAAGAAAAGGAGAAATCCAACACCAAAAGCCCCCACCACTGCAAAATCTTCCAAGAAACGAAAGGCTTCCTCCCCAACACCTACTAAAATTCCCTTGCCAAAGGGAAGAGCCACATGAAGTAGAGCGAAACAAGTTAAAAGTGTATTACAAAAGGCTTTGGTTGAAAGCAAGAAAAACAAGATGGATAAAGGAAAAGGTAAGGTTGCAGAGTCCTCTGATGCTATTTATCACGACCCAAAATCCACTACGGGTCGTGGTGGCGCCGGACACCGCTGTCAGGCCAGCCAATTAGATTTACCGATTAAAAATCCTTTTTAAAAACATCAAATTCTAAAATTTTCTTTCCATTTTCACAAATAAAAGGGTTTTACTTCTGTTCAAATTAACAATAATAATTAAATCACACTTTTCGAAAACCATCCCAGAACCCGGTATCACAAGTGCATGAGCGACTACTGATGATGAAATAAAATACAATCTCTGTCCGGAATACAATGGACAAGAAATAAATAAATCAAGTACAG
>MU692292.1:89199-107548 GCA_026770625.1 Nicotiana glauca
AACAGAAATAAATGTGCACTTGCCGAGGGTCGACGGCGCGCCTATAGATGCATCTATTAATCTGCCGAGGCGTTCGGCCCGTTCCAAAATAAACACACCAGACAGATAAACAGTCAGGAAGTCAACGTGGAGAAAATATCCAGGAAGAAGTAAATTCTCTTTTATTAATTGAGAAAAACGAAGCTTAAGTCTTTAGAAAATACAAATTATTAATTTAAGGTGATTTAAGCAATCAGAGTTATCAAGGATTTCAAAATTAATCCACATATAACATGCTCAGATAGCCAATTAGAATTTTATCGAGGATTAATTATCCAAATAGGCAAATTCTCTGTTTAACAATTCAGGAGTGATGTTTAATCTCTTTTAAATTTGTTTACTGATCAAGGATTGTTTAAACAATTCAATTCATTAATGATTCCATAATTTATTCAAGTATAGCATGCTTTCTGGGTCCTAATCTACCCGGACAATAGCATAATAGTAGCTACGCACGGACTCTCGTCACCTCGTGCGTACGTAGCCCCCACAAATAGGAGCACTTAATCATTTACTTCACCTATGGGGTAATTTCCCCCTCACAGAATTAGAAAGGAGACTCACCTCGCTCCGAAGACTCGCAATTGGCATTCTACATCCTCCCGAAAGCTTGAACCAACGCACAATGCACAAAACTAGCCAACGATCACACAAATCTATCAATATATGCTCAACTATACTTTACAACTCAATTTATAACAATTCCTAACCCCGAACGAAAAGTTGACCAAAATGCCCTCGGCCCCACGTGCCCAGAATCCAAAATTTCTCAAAGACAAAGGTTACCCATGACCTTAGGAACTCAAATATATGATTTTCTCCTAATTCCATACTCAAAATAGTGGCTAAAATCCAAGTTTATAATTTTCTAGGTTTTTCCACCAAAACCCAATATTTACACTAATTTTCATGTTTAATCTCATACATAATCAATGTATTTTACTCAAAAGTAATGGGGATGACTTACCTCAACATAGATGGTGAAGAGCTCCCTTTGAATCCTCCAAAATTGCCAATAAAGTGAGGAAAAAAATGAGAGAATGAACCAAAAATCCGACTTAAAATGACCCCTCTGCCTCCTGTAATTTCCGCTTCTGCGAAAGAAATCCCGCTTCTGCGGGTTCTGCTTTAGCGGACGTAGGACCGCTTCTGCAAAAAATGGCCAAAGAGACTGGGCCGCTTCTGCGATCCAGAACTCGCTTCTGCGAGTCCGCATAAGCGGAAATAGAACCGCTTCTGCGGTTTGGGCCTACCTTTTCTGCGGTCTTAGGGTCAGCTTCTGCGGTTTCCCCTGGGCCTGGCCCCTTCCGCTTCCGCGATCACAGGACCACTTCTGCGGTCCAAGAGCCGCAGAAGCGGTTTTGACAGAAGCAGCAGATGTTGCCCCTTTTTAAATTTCCAAATTTTGATCCGTTAACCTCCCGGATTCCACCTGAGGCCCCCGGGACCCCAACCAAACATACCAACCAATCCCAAAACACATTCCGGACTTGCTCGAGGCTTCAAATCACATCAAACAACGCTAAAATCACGAATTACACCCCAAATTCAAGTTTATGAACTTTAAGATTTCCAACTTCTATTTCCGATGCCGAAACCTATCAAATCACGTCCGATTGACTTTAAATTTTGCACACAAGTCATATTTGACATTACGGACCTACTCCAACTTCCGGAATTTGATTCCGACCCCGATATCAAAAAGTCAACCCCCCGGTCAAACTTTTCAAAAACCTTCAAATTTCTATCTTTAGCCAAATGGCTTCAAAATGGTCTACGGACCTCCGAATTCACTTCCGATCGCGCCCCCAACTCCATAATCACTATACGGAGCTATTTACAGTATCGGAATTCCAAACGGACTTTGATAACATTGAAATGCTCTTCAAGCCAAACTTATAGAATTTCTTCTAAAATGTTAACTTCCACATTAGGCGCCAAAATGCTCTCAGGTTATCCAAAACCCGATCCGGGCATACGCCCAAGTCTAAAATCATCATACGAACCTGTTGGAACCTTCAGATCCCGATTCCAAGGTCGTTTACTTGAAATTCAAATACTAGTTCATTCTTTTGACTTTAAGCTTCTCAAAAGAAAATTCTCTTCCCAAATCAACTCCGAATTTTCCGAAATCAAATTCTGACCACGCGTACAAGTCATAATACCTGAAATGAAGCTGTTCATAGCCTCCGACTGCTGAACGGAGCACCGGTACTCAAAACGACCGATCGAGTTGTTACACTATTGATGCGAGAGAGATGGAACAGGTCCATAGGAGGAACATACAACAATGGAGGTTCAGACCCCCAAGCCCAAAAAGACCAAGACCTCTTCCAAGAAGTCTTCATCTATGTCTTAGACTACTAAACCTTCATTGGCCAAGAGTACAAGGTCTGCAGTGAAAACCAAATAAGTTAGAGTTTCTGAAGATGAGGAATGAAGTGGTGAAGAAGAGAGTCTGATGGTGAAAAAGACAAGCTGGCCAAGTTTGGCAAAAGAAAATTTTTCAAGGGAAGATTGCTGAAAGACTTGGTAGAACCAGGAATGGTTCGTTTGGTTGATGCCCTAGCTGTTCAGGGCTGGAAGGACATGGTCCTTCAGATGTATAGAAGGATATCTAGGAATGAAATCATTGAATTCATGTCCAATGCAGAAGTCAAAGATGGCACAGTTACCAGCCAAGTAAAAGGAGTTCAAGTGACTTTTGATGCAGAAAAGCTGGGAGAGATTCTTGACATCCCTATTGAGGGATATGATGACTACACTAGGCAAAAATGGCTACGTCTGGATTCCCTTCCTCCTGCCCTTGAAATCACTAGGCGATTCTGTGATGTTGAAGAAGTAAATGAGGCCAAATTTGTGCACAAAAGTGAAATGAAGCCATAGCACAAAGTCATCTTTGAGTTTGTCAACAAGTGCCTACTGCCTAGGCAGGAAAGAAGGCATATTGCTAACTATATGGACTTAGTTCTGATGGAGTGCCTTGAAAGTGGAAGGCAAATCAACTGGCTTGCATTCATCATCAAGCTACTAGACAGGGTCATCAATGGCTCCAAGGCCCATGCCACCCCCTATGGATTTATTCTGACTACTGTTCTGGATCGACGCAATGTACCTCTGAAGAAGTGGGAAATGGGTACAAGCAAAGATTACTTTGCCATTAATACTCTAATTGCTTGTGACTATCTAGTCAATGCCATTCCAAATGAACCTGGTTCATCAAAGAAGACACCTATCAATAGAAAAGTCAGGGCTCTAGTTCAAGAATGTGAGGCTAAGGATGCTCAAATAGCTAGGCTTAAGGCTCGCTTAGAAGAGGTTGAATCTGAGAGGGATGCTCTCAGAACTGAGCTTACCAAGTGATGGGTTTTTAGTATTTTATGTTTTGATGATCTAACAAACTTGTCATGAAGAACTAGATAGAGCACCTGGCCACAGGACATAAATTTCATGTGAACTAATCGAAGCTTGAAAATCAGCAAAGGGAGGAACACAACACGGACCTGATGATCTGGCCCTTTAGGGTTCTCCGACACAAGCAAGTCAGTGACTGTACACAATCAAGATAAAGAGGAACACAATAGGGACCTGCTGCTTTAGGATTCTCTGACAAAAAGTACAAGTCAAGTACATAGCTGGAACATGACAGAAGAAAGTGACCATCTAGCAACTGTTACAGAAGAGGAACACAACTAGGACCTAGTGTGTTGGTGTGTCCTAATAGGAAGTACAAAGCCCGCTATCTAGCTGGAACGCAACTGCCCAGAAGTGGATTTGCAGATTGTACAACAGTCACTTCTCATTGGGAAGAAGTATACACCTTGAGTTGACATCACTATCATGTGTGCCATCTTTTGTGATAAAACAACCTGGTGCAAGACACACTATTTTTTGTGCATTCAGTGATATTCTCTCAAGCATAACAATGTTCATCTAGCATTGAAGTAAATGGTGTGTCAAGAACAAGAAGACAACTCCATTAAGGATTAGTTTCTAACCGAGTCTTGTGTACGTCCATAGTTGAGTTGTAATTTTGTTAATTATTCTGCATTGTAATTCCTAGTTTGCTTTCTTAGAAGCGTTGTCTTAGGAACAAACCAAATTCGTAAACTTTAGAGTTTATGTTGTGACTAGGAATAGTCGTAAGTTAAATCCTCTATAACTAGGAGAGTTACAGAGTGGATTGTGATGGTGCATTATAAATTAGTTTGAAGTCTTTGCAAAATGGTGTTTGCAAAGTGGCTTGTAATAGGTAGATTGCAAGTTAGTTGAGTTTAAAGCCTACAGGTGCAGGTCGTGGTTTTTTTATCCCCCTGTGTAGGAGTTTTTCCACGTAGAAAATCTCTGGCCTTCTTTACATTCAGTCGTTACTGCACTCTATGTATCAGTCTCATAGATTTTCGCTATTTTTCGATTGTTTTGGTAATTTCGAGATTTTTGCTATTTTTCGATTTGCACATCATGCTATATTGAGGTGACTTGCACGCCAGGTAGCGAGCGTGGGGTAGAGCACCATTGGGGATTGTGACTTAGTCCATCCCGATTGATGATTTTACCGCGTATTTGACTGAAATTTATTTGTTATCATCATGATTTGGGTTGATTGCCATATTTGGGCTTCGTGCCAATTATTTGAAGCCTTCGGGGATTTTTATCACTATTTCCTTACTGTTTTGACTTGTATTTGAACTCAGTCCTGTTGATATTTATGGTTCTACAAACTCAGACACTTTTACTCAGATTTGAGACTTAAATGATATTTCTAAACGATAATTTGGGCTGAGAACTACTGTTTTACTAATGCGCGAGGGGCTTGTGATGATATTCTGACTGAGTGTGGCCGAGGGCCAGATATGAGGATACACTGAGTGATATGAGGCCGAGGGCCTGGATGTGAGGGTTTTATATTATGGATCGGGCTGCACGCCACAGTGATACTTATATGGATCGAGCTGCACGTTGCAACAATATATATATATATATTGGATTGGGATGCGCGCCGCAGCGATATAGTGCTTGGGCTGTAGGAGCCCCTTCGGAGTCTGCACATCCCTAGTGAGCGTTGTTGACATTAAATGGATCGGGCTGCACGCCGCACCGATATATGGATCGGGCTGCACGCCGCAACGGTTACTATATGATATTTTTCTGAGAGTGAGCCCGAGGGGCTGATACTGTTCTGAGTTACTGATACTGAGCACGAGGGGCAGATTTTTACTTGTTATTTTGATATTGAGCCCGAGGGAAAGATTTCTACTTGTCATTTACTGCCAAATTACCTATTTTACTGGTTTAAAAAAGATTTCATCTGATATTTCACTGATTTGCTATTTAAGTGATTTTATTGCTTCTATATAGAATGCTTTGTACCTTAACTTATTTTTTTGCTTTCAGCCATTATTTATATTTATTACTCACTGGGTTGGAGTACTCACATTACTCCCCGTACCGTGTGTGCAGATTCCCATCCCTGAGAGCTGATTCTTCCAGTCCAGACGATGTTTTTCGGAGATTACGAGGTAGTTGTTGGCGTCCGCATCCCCCGTGACTCCTTTATATTAGTATTTCTATGTTATTCGAACTATTATATCGGATTTTGTATTTAGTAGACTTGTGTCAGCATTTCTTAGTTGCTCATGACTTGTGACACCCCGGTTAGGGCTTGGGTTGCATTTTCGCATCTTTATCTATATTTTTCTGCTATTTGGTATCATTAAACCATGATTATACTATAATTGTGTTAAATAACTATTTTAAAGGACGAATTGAGTTGACTGGCTGGCCTTGTCTACACGAGAGGCGCCATCACGACCGGGTTCGGGATTTGGGTCGTGACAAGTTGGTATCAGAGCCTAGGTTACTAGGTCTCGTGAGTCATGAGCAGGTTTAGTAGAGTCTCACGGATCGGTACGGAGACGTCTGTGTTTATCCTCGAGAGGCTGCAGAACATTTAGGAAAACTTCATATTCTTGAAATTTTTATCGTGCGTCTTTGATTCAACTTGAAAAGTAACTCTTACAATTCCTTCCACGTGTCTGTATGTACGAACGAGCGCTCAGTATCAGATGTGCCTTGATGGCTTATAATTCCCTGATCGAGGGGTGAGGTGTGATCTCTGTGAGTTGATGTTAGGCTAGTCTGGAAGACTTGAGGCCGGATCTTTGCCTATGGCTTGAGCACCGAGGTGCTAATTGTGTGAGCAAGTGTTTTGAACTTATATGTTTGGTATTGTCCCTATTAGTGGGAATGATGGCTGGATAGCTATGTGATAAGTATGTTAGTACTGCGAGATGTATCTATGTAACTTGGAAGTGTCGAGGAAGACCTGCTGGATGATAGGTGAACTATTAAGTGTATGATTTCCATTGTGATTTGATGTGTAGCCCCGAGTTATGGGCGTGTGAGGAATATTTTCATGTCTCCTAGTTGGGAGTGAAGTAAATTTCATATTGCGGTATGAGTTCAGACTCAGGAAGAATAAGTGGATGTGTAATGTGTATGATAGTGGAAGGTATATAGAAATGTTATATTGGAGGTAAAGCAGGTGGGTTATCTCTTACGAAGTGTTCTAAGGTGGTGTGATCCTTATGTTGTCTATTAGAAGATCTCGTTTACAAGTGAAGAATATGCGTTGAAATCTAAATTGGATCGCCTAGAGATTGGGCTTAATTATTGTGTGAGTGAATGCAAGAATTGCAGAAGAGTTAAAATTCCAGATGATTTGTGTTTCTGCAAGCTTATGAAGGAGTGAGTTTAACCTCACTATGGTATTACGACAACAATAGAGTATATGTGTTATGATTTACTGAGTGCATTTTGATCTATGGCTTTGAGCCAAGTTGGGGAATTTGCTATTAATTAAGTTGATTGCACGGTTAGGTGCTATATTGGTTCCACTTTGAGGCGTGTTGGTGAGTCAGTCATGGATTACGGAGATTAAGGTCAATAAAGCGGTGGCCAGGCTCGTTTTTATGCTATTCCAGGCAGGACAGATGCTATTGCTTCAAATGTTGTTATTACAGGTATTGTTCTAGCCCGACATAGAGATGCCTCTGTATTATTCGATCCCAGTT
Source organism: Nicotiana glauca (assembly GCA_026770625.1). NCBI lineage: Eukaryota > Viridiplantae > Streptophyta > Magnoliopsida > Solanales > Solanaceae > Nicotiana > Nicotiana glauca. The sequence continues at coordinate 96,312 of MU692292.1, forward strand.
TCACCTATTCTTATGTTTCCTCATATTTTGCTCATTATTTGGGTACGCCCCGAGAGTTTCTTGCTTTACCTGTTCATATATCTACCCTGGTGGGCGATACTATTATTGTGGACCGTATGTACCGGTCATGTGTAGTGATTATTGAGGGTCTGGAGACCCAAGTTGATCTATTGCTATTGAGCATGGTGGCTTTGATGTTATATTGGGCATGGATTGACTATCTCCGTGTCATGCTATTCTAGACTGTCATGCTAAGACAGTTACCTTGGCTATGTCGGGTGTACCGCGGATCGAGTGCCGTGGTGTGATTGATTATGTTCCTAGCAGAGTAATTTCTCTCTTGAGATCCCAGCGTATGGTTGGGAAAGGTTATCTGTCATATCTAGCTTTTGTGCGAGATGTTGGAGCTGAGACTCCTAGTATTGATTCTGTCACAGTTGTGAGGGATTTTTTTTTCCGATGTATTTCTTGCAGACCTGCCGAGCATGACACCGGATAGGGATATTGATTTCGGTATCGACTTGGTGCTGGGCACTCAACCCATTTCTATTCCACCGTACCGTATGGCACCACCGGAGCTGAAGGAATTGAAAGAGCACCTTCAGATACTCCTAGAAAAGGGGTTCATTCGGCCTAGTGTGTCACCTCGGGGTGCACCAGTCTTATTTGTGAAGAAGAAAGATAGCACAATGAGAATGTGCATTGATTACAGGCAGTATTCTTGGGTTGGCAACCTACATGGTCTGGTCAAGCCAGAGGAATTCCGTTTTGATAGCTTGGTTATGTGCGAGCAGATTTAAAAGTTTTCTTGATGGTTTTTACCATGGTTCGAGCCGGATATCTTCTACCGGTGCATGGAACATATTGTATATTGTGAACTCCTCCTAAATGGGAGCAAATAGAAGATTTCTATCGGCCCGGAATGTAATTTTCCTATAGCCCAGAAATTTTAATGATATTCTTGCGTTTGTAAAATGATGGCATAATAGACGTGGTATGCTGTGCATATTTAATATTTTCATATACGAGGTGGCAGTTCATTCTTGAAGAGAAGGTCATAAATTCTAGATATAATATTCAGCTTCACATATTTAAATTGAATGTTATAACTACTCAGTAAGTCCAGAGAAGGGTGCACATTATATTCTGATTAACAGATGTTTATTGGCGTTTCAACGCTCACTTGGTTGATCGACTACCAATAATTCGATCTTGTTATATATTGTAGAAAATTTTTGGAAATAATTATCATGGGATGATCGTACTTGAGGGATGTGTCAGTCATTTGGGTGATGAGGTTTTGATCAATTACGGTGATTTATGTGATCTATGAATTTGGAAACGGGGAATTCTAAAAAATATACTATTTCGGGATTGTAGCATGTCGAGGAGAGTATTTTATCTAACTCATTGGATGCACTAGTCGAGCTAATTGATGGTGATAACTATGCACTGCGAGCACGAATGTATATATGAGGTTTGAACCTATGTGCAAGCACCGATCCAATATTCATGCTCGGAAGATACATAGGCTATGATATGCCTAGAGTGGGATATTGAGCTTAAAGGTATAATGTTTCTCACATTCGTAACTTTATTAAGAACTATCTGGACTATACTTGAGATTTCCAAGATGCTAAATTCCAAAACAAACTTAGAAAGTATTAATTCTGTGTTAATTTGCTGATTTGAGCTGTGGCAGTATAGTATGCTCATGCCTAGGATATAGAGTGTTATTTATGCTAGTCCAGGAGCATGAGAATCTTATTTCAATTAGCATATACATGTGTACTTGTTGGATTGCTCCTATACGATATGCTTGGACTGGAGGTCTGTGACCGTGCCAGATGAACTAGTGTTTGAATAGGGCCGCGCATGGCAGCTAAGTTATGTGGAGGTATGACCTTGCGGTTAGATTCGGGTGTTCTATTTCTATGATGTGAGATGGGTTCTCAGCCTTGCGTTGTGGTGGTAATAGTGAGCTTGTGGTACAACTCTTTCATCTGAGTCATTTTTCATGAATTTAGTATACTCGGACTGTTGCTTATTGGCGCGCGTACTGTGCGAGTTGTGGCTTAGGCCTGTATTGATGTTTCATGTCACGAGAGTAGTGTGTTGGATTAGAAGAGATCAGAGGGATCATTAATGAATACAAACACATTCGATTTCAGTATGTTGGGAGGATAATATCGAGCTTCGACTCAGAAATTTGATGTAGCATTTGCCAAAAGATAGGTGACTTCATGAATGATTGATATGGGAAATGGTTATGGCTTACTGCGTGAATTAGTTATCACTGGCAGTATATGAAAGTGTGAGATGAGACTTTAGTTGATAAGAATTTTCCCATTGGTATTCGGGTGTTGCGTGCAGCTGTTGTGACTAGAAGTTATCGCTGCAAGCTTTTGAGTCATGTGCATGTAATGTAATTGCACCCGAGGTTGCAGGTATGGGTTGTTACAGCTTGTTCAGGTTTATTCATAGTATAAATGTGGGATTCTGACCGTATGAAGGATTTCAAAAGTGAAAATGTGGTCCTATGGTTTGTGGGCTAGATTAGATTGCAAAAATTTCAGTTACAATGTGTTATCGGACCTATATGAGATAGGGTGACATGGGATCACCCCCAGGTATATGCACGGTGAAGTTATTCGGTTATTGGTTGGCTTCTAGAACAACTTTGGGTACGCTCGAGGACGAACATTTATTTAAGTTGGGGAGGATGTGACGACCCGGCCCGTCATCTCATGAGTTACCGCTCCGATTTCCCCATGTTCAGCTTCTTTATGCTTCATTATCCATATCTTGTGTAATCAAGTTGATTTGAAGAGGTTTTAATAAGAAATGAGACACTTAGTCTCTTTTAAGAAGCCTTAAGTTGGAAAAGTCAATCGGACGTTAACTTATGAGTTAGAGGGCTCGGATGTGAATTTCAATAGTTTGGTTAGATCCGTTAGGTGATTTGTGACTTAGGAGTGTGACCGGAAGTGATTTTGGAGGTCCAGTGTAGAATTAGGCTTGAATTGGCAAAGTTAGTATTTTGGCGATTTCAGGTTAATAGGTGAGATTTTGATCCGAGGGTCGGAATGGAATTCCGAGAGTTGTTGTAGCTTAGTTAGGTGATTTGGGATATGTGCGCAAAATTTTAGGTCATTCAGATGTAGTTTGGTTGGGGTTTTGATCGAATGCGTATTTTGGAAGTTTAGAAGAACTTAGGCTTGAATTCGATGTAATTTGATGGTTTTGGTGTTGTTTGAGGTGTTTTGATGATTGGAACAATTTTGAATGAGGTTTTAGGATATGTTGGTGTTTTTGGTTGAGGTCTTGGGGGCCTCGGGTGTGTTTCGGATGCCCAACGGGACATTTTTGGAACTTGTTGAACTGCTGGTTGCAGGTATCTAGTTTCCTTCTTCGCGAACGCGAAGGGAGTCTCGCGAACGCGAAGAGGAAAAATGGGAGGCTGTGATTTTGGGCTTCGCGAACGCGAAGGGGTAGTCGCGAACGCGAAGGAGTGGGTCAAGGTGCTATGCGAACGCGTAGAAGAAAAATTGGGCTTGGGGTCATTTGGCCTACGCGAATGCGAAGGGCCTGGTAATTGGCCTTCGTGAACGCGAAGCCTGGAATGCTGGGTAAGGGAAAATGGGCTTCGTGAACGCGAGCTACAGTATGCGAACGCGAAGAAGAAAAGTACTGGGCATAATGTTAAGTTCTGAAAATGGGACTTCGTTCCCATTTTTCATTTTTAACAATTTAGAGCTCGGATAAGGTGATTTTTCGACAGATTTTTGGAGAGCACAACAGGGTAAGTGTTCTTAACTCAATTTTGGTTGTATAACTTGAATCTATCACTAGTTTTGGCGTTTAATCTGTGAATTTTGATAGAAAAGGTTAGAAAACCCTCTTGGATAGAATCATGGATTTGAGGGTCGAAATGTGATGGGAATTGGATAATTTTGGTATGGTTAGACTCGTGGCAAGATGAGGAATCTGATGATGTTAATTTTCTGATTTTTTTAGAAGTGGGCTCTGGGCTCGGCTTTTGCTAATTTCGAGATTTTTGCTATTTTTCGATTGTTTTCAATTAGGTATTATCCCATTGGCATATTATGACTTTTTCGTTCTGATTTTGGATAGATTCGACGCACGTGTAGGCCAATTCGAGGGGCAAAGACATCACGAGTTAAAGGAATAGCTGGTTCGAGGTAAGTAATGACGTTAAATGATGTCCTGAGGGTTTGAAACCCCGGATTTGTACATCATGCTATATTGAGGTGACTTGCACGCCGGATAGCGAGCGTGGGGTAGATCACCATTGGGGATTGTGACTTATTCCATCCCGATTGATGATTTTACCGCGTATTTGACTAAAATTTATTTGTTATCATCATGATTTGGATTGATTGCCATATTTGGGCTTCATGCCAATTATTTGAACCCTTCGGGGATTTTTATCACTATTTCCTCACTGTTTTGACTTGTATTTGAACGCAGTCCTGTTGACATTTATGGTTTTACAAACTCAGCCACTTTTACTCAGATTTGAGACTTAAATGATATTTATAAATGATAATTTGGGTTGAAAACTACTGTTTTACTAATGCCCAAGGGGCTTGTGATGATATTCTGGCTGAGTGTGGCTGAGGGCCAGATGTGAGGATACACTGAGTGATATGAGGCCGAGAGCCTGGATGTGAGAGTTTTATATTATGGATCGGGCTGCACGCCGCAGCGATACTTATATGGATCAGGCTGCATGCCGCAGCGATATATATACACACACACACACATATATATATATATATATATATATATATATATATATATATATATATATATATATATATATATATAGCGCTTGGGCTGTAGGAGCCCCTTCGGAGTCTGCATACCCCCAGTGAACGCCGTCGACATTAAATGGATCGGGCTGCGCGCCGCAGCGATATATAGATCGGGCTGCATGCCGCAGCAGTTATTATATGATATTGTTCTAAGAGTGAGCCCGAGGGGCTGATACTGTTCTGAGTTACTGATATTGAGCCCGAGGGGCAGATTTCTACTTGTTATTTTGATATTGAGCCCGAGGGGCAGATTTCTACTTGTCATTTACTGCCAAATTACCTTTTTACTGGTTTAAAATAGATTTCATTTGATATTTCACTGATTTGCTATTTAAGTGATTTTACTGCTTCTGTATAGAATGCTTTGTGCCTTTAGGTGTTTTCTTGCTTTCAGCCATTATTTATATTTATTACTCACTAGGTCGGAGTACTCACATTACTCCCTGCACCGTATGTGCATATTCAGGCATAGCAGATTTCTATCCCTGAGAGCTGATTCTTCCAATCCTGACGGTGTTTTTCGGAGCTTATGATAGTTGTTGGCGTCCGCAGCCCCATGACTCCTTTATATTATTATTTCCATGTTATTCGAACTATTGTATCAGATTTCGTATTTAGTAGACTTGTGTCAGGATTTCTTAGTTGCTCATGACTTGTGACACCCCGGTTAGGGCTGTGTTGGGTTGGATTTTTGCATCTTTATCTATATTTTTCCACTATTTGGTATCATTAAACCATGATTATACTATAATTGTGCTAAATAACTATTTTAAAGGACGAATTGGGTTGACTGGCTGGCCTTGTCTTCATGAGAGGCGCCATCACGACCAAGTTCCGGATTTGGGTCGTGACACCCACTATCCAGCTGGAACGCAACTGCCCATAAGTGGATGTACAGACTGTACAACAGTCACTTCTCATTGGGAAGAATCTTTTATGATAAAACAACCTGGTGCTAGACACACTATTTTTTGTGCATTCAGTGATATCCTCTCAAGCATAACAAACTTCATCTAGAATTGAAGTCTCTTGTGTGTCAAGAATAAGAAGACAACTCCATTAAGGATTAATTTCTAACCGAGTCTTATGTACGTCCATAGTTGAGTTGTAATCTTGGTAATTGTTCTACATTGTAATTCCTAGTTTGCTTTCTTAGAAGCGTTGTCTTAGGAACAAACCAAATTCGTAAACTTTAGAGTTTATGTTGTGACTAGGAATAGTAATAAGTTAAATCCTCTATAACTAGGAGAGTTATAGAGTGGCTTGTGGTGGTGCATCACAAGTTAGTTTGAAGTCTTTGCAAAAGGGTGTTTGCAAAGTAGCTTGTAATAGGTAGATTGCAGGTTAGTTGAGTTTAAAGCCTACATGTGTAGGTCATGGTTTTTTTTATCCCCATGTGTGGGATTTTTTCCACTTAAAAAATATCTGGCCTTCTTTACATTCAGTCGTTACTACATTCGACGTATCAGTCTCATAGAGGACCAGGTACTCTATAATTTGGTGGAATCATATAAGTCAATACCAAGGAAAAGGAGAAGAATGATGGAATTCTTCACAATATCCTGAATCTTCTCCAAGCCTAAAACTAATCCTCTAGCTCCCCCAAGCCTTAGGAATTCTAGCATTTATTTCCTAAACCTGTCTAGTACCACTAGTGACCTAGATTAGGGATTTCTTTTTCTTTTTGTTCATGTTTTGAATATTTTTGCTTTATGTTTGTGGATTGTGGTAGAAACTTATCTTCTATCAATGATATCTACTATTTTTGCTCTTGTTGACTGTTAATATTTCCTTGATAGCTTAAATATATTGTCTGGTTACTGATGATTGATCCATGATTGCACTTGTAGTTGCCCCAGTGGCCATGAGTACTTATTAAATTATGAGAATTACACTTTGTTTATGCAATTTTTCAATGATGCCAAAAGAGGAAAGAGATGTTGTGCTTTACATATTCTAAATAAGTGATGTTTATAATCTAATTAACCTGGTCCTTCATGATAAGTGAATTTTTTTAAACTTTGTATTGATGAATAAGCTGAGTTCTAACAGGGCCTAAGTGAGTGAAAAGCACAGAGTTTGGTATCATCAAAAAGGGGGAATTTGTTGGCCCAAATAAAGGTGAAGTTTTGAAGACTGACAAAGGAACTCAGACATGGACCAGGTCCATCTTGTGAAGCACAGTTGTGATCAACCCAAACATGTGAGATGCACGTGAAGGAGATACAACTAACTTATTAGAAGTAATATCTCCTGATCATGATCGAAAAGGTTGCATATTGGATAAGGAGAAAGACTCCTTACAGAAAGAGAACACGGTTTAGGAAAAGGATAGAGTTAGAGTATGAGATCAACTAGAACTCTTCCACCATGCAAGAGTAGCGTCTGTATCCTAGTCAATCTCTAAGTGCTAACTCCTTAAATATTAGTGTTGTTCTCTTTTACATGAATGCACATAAACAGAAGTTAAACGTGAATTAAGAGCAAAATAGCAAGGCGATTTTGCAAGCAATTTATGTGTGATTCAAGCGTGCAATCCTGAAGCTATTTGAACCACATAGAAGAACAGTTCCAAGTGTCATCTTTTATTCTAGTTCAATTGTATTAGGTACTTAGAGTTTTCAAGTTAGATTTAACTTGAAGTTATGGCAACAGTTGAGGCTGTGTGCCACAACGGGATTAGAGTTAATCCTAGGTTTACAAAAGAGTTTTTGTAAATGCAGTTTTTGGCTCAGTAATTTTAGTGGAGAGTTTGGAAAAATCCTACTGGAAAGTAGGTCATGGTTTTTTCATCTTTTGAGCCAGGTGTTTTCCATATAAAATCTCTGTGTTCTTTATTTACTTTACTTATTATTCCGCAATAGTAGTAGTTGGAACACATAGAAGAACCGGGTCCTTCTATAATCAAGTTAAGCTAAAATTGAATACCACACAAATCTCTCCCCCCCTCTTGTGTGGTATTGAAGTATAAAACATCAAGGAATATGCAACATGTGCAAAATTTGATTGCTGGAATGAGAATAGGACTCATTTAGTCCCATAAGAAACTGTAGTAAACTTTGATACTGAAAATGTTCAACATATTTTTTCGATTCATCACAGCCACACCTAGGGCAGTGCATACAAGCATAGAATTCTGCCCAAAATTCTTTCAACTTAGAGAAGTAAATAGACACAAATGACATCCCTTAGTTAGTGTAACAATCTGCTTATGGAGATATAACACACGAGAGCCATTCACTTTATCAATTCTCTCCTTGAGATCCATCAAAACCTTGTGAGCACTCGAGGCATACACTATACCACTTAACAATTCAATACTTATTGCGTTCATAATCCAAGAGAGTACTATTGCATTTCATTTTTCCCACAATTCATCAAGAGACACATCAAATTTCTCCTTAGGATGTCTACCATCCACAAACCCTAGCTTACTTTTTCTTAGAAAACTAACACGCATTTTACTACTCCACATTGTATAGTTTTTAAGTCCAGTTAATTTGATTGAAATCAGAGAACTACCTGAAGTATCACATAGCTGAAGAAACAATGGATGATGTTGGTCAATTGAAGTTAAGCTACCACAAGCAGCTGCTATACTTGCATCAATTTCTTCATTCTCGACCGCCATTGCTGATGAGGCACTCGAGCTTAGATGAAGAAGCAACAAAGGAGCAGAACTCCTAATTGTTCGAATTAGCCCTAACTTCGAAGATATATGAAAATTTACGAGAACACAAACATTGAAAGCAGCTTAGATCCAGGAAATTGATAACGAAGCGTGAATCATAAACGTGAGCTCTGATACCATGATGAAATCCTAGATCTAATCTGAGCTGCTAAGCTGAAAATGAAGAAGAAGCAATTACACGCTAATGGAGAAGTAAGAGTTCCTTCATTTTCTATTAATTTCGTTACAAACACTGTCCACTAACCGTGTATATATACTAACAAGTTAGCTACTAACTACCTACTTAACAAACTAAAGCTTCCACTAACTGTACATTCCACTAACTATACACCTAATACTTCAACACATTTATGTGTTTTAGTTTGATTACATACGAAATTTAAGAATGTAAATATAATTTTTGAATCTTGTAATTTTAAATTTAATGCGTGTCTATCGAAAATATTTTTTAAATTTTGTGATCTTAAACATATCATAATATTCATTTTAAAAAGTGTTATTAAGGTTTAAATGAGAATGCTAGAATTAAGATTTATTAAACTAGATATATGACATCTTTTTAAAACATATTAAAGAAAAGACTAAAGCACATAAATTAAAATGGTAAAGTACAAGCAAAAGTTATTTACACATCGTAAAAGGGCCTAAACTGCCCCTATGGTTTGCTAAATAATTTACGAATACCCTCCATTCAAAAAAGCACACGATATAAAATTTACTAATAAAATTATCCTCACGTCTAACAGCAAAACCTGTGGGCCTTCAATTTAATGACGTGGCAATTTTTTACTGGACCACGTGGCAAGCTCGATCAGAAATAAAAAATGAATACTTATTTTGACACACTTACATTATTCGACCCTAGGTTTTCTTACCTGGGTCATAAAATTACATTAACCCATCAGAGAAACCCCTTTTTTTTTTACCATGCTTGCCTATTACCATAAATGTGTTCATTTATTGGTACAGTTCGATTTTTTATTTCAGTATATTTTTTCTCTTTCACTTTTGTAATACAAAAAGTTTATTTCCTTCTTTGAGATATCTACGATTAATTTGATACAAGATACTCTCTCCCCCTCCATTGGTGAAAGGTAGGCATAAACAAGAAAGTCTCCTGTACTAAACACTAAGAACAAGGAAGCATAGAGACATTGGAGCTCTCTCTATGTGTGTCCAATACTTATTGAAGGAACATCACATTATTTCTCTTAATGAAACACTCTAAAATGTGAAGATAAACCCGAATGAAAAGCACTTTGCACAGTCTCTAGCGACCATCCTTAATTTTCTTCTTTTTTTTCTTTTTGAAGATTTTATATATTTTGCTTGATTCACGTTGTAATATAGGAATCTAGTACTACTCAAAAAAGATATATATGGGTGTGTGCGACAGTTTTTCATTAGCTAGAGTGAGATCTCTCACTATGAACAACTGAGTTTTTTTCTCGGGACTTCCCATATTTTGGCTGACTTCATTGAACGTTTTTCGATGTGTATTTCGAGGACATATGGTTATAGAGAGAAGATAAGTGAAAAATGGTTTAAAAAGAAATTTTCTTGGACTTATGACCCAAGTAGAGCTGTCAATATGGGTGAGGTGGGGCTAGCCCAGCCTAGCCAAGCCCAGCCCATGTGGGCTTTAGCAATTGACGGGCTAGGCTGGGCTAGCCCACTATTTTGATGGGTCTTATAATGATCAGCCTACCCCAGTCCTATGTGGGCTATGGGCCTCCACGGGGCAACCCATTATTTTTTAAAATATAATTTTATATTTTTTTCTTTAATTTCTAAACTGAAAAAAAGATAAATATTTAAAAGTTAAAAAAATCTTATTGGAAAAATTTCACAAAACTTAATAACTTATACGGTTCTATATATCACAATAAACACTAAAAAAGTAAAAGACAAGACTATATTTCATTCACTAAAAGTCAAAACTCAAAACAAACTATTCAAGAGAACGCCCATGACGTTTATGGGATATCTAACACATCATCTTCATAAAAAACATTTAAATCCGCTTATGAGAAGGTTGTCTTAAACAATTCGTATGCAATATTAATTAGTTAAATATTGAGAATAATTAAATTTTAACGTTTTAAGACTTTGATCTTTAATATGATGAGCTTAAAAAACTTTAAGCTTGGGATACTCTTCTTGTTTTTTTTTTTTTGTGTCATATACTTTTTATATGTTATATATTTTAAATACGTATTTTTGTTAGGCATACGGGCCAGCCCAGCCTAGCCTCAGTCAAGTCTCACGGGTCAGGGGCTTACTCGGGCCGGGTTTAAAAGCCTCATTTTTAAATGGGCTCTAAAAATTCTAGCTCAGCCCTACTAAATCACAGGCTGGGTTGGGCTGGTCCAACGGGCCAAACCCATATTGACGGCTCTAGACCCAACTAAGAAAACCTAGGGTCCAATGTAAGTGGGTCAAAATAATATTCATTTTTTTTTGTTCGAGCTTGCAAAGTGGCCTAGTAAAAAACTGTTACGTCATTAAATTGATGACTCACGGGTTCTGCCGCTAAATGTGAGAGCAATTTTATTAATAAAATTAACGTTATATATCTTTTTTTGACGAATAAATAAACGGAGTACATTTGTAAACCATTTAGCAAACCATCTGAGGCTAAGAATGCGGCTTATGGTCGTATGTACGAGGAACTGGGGGAAAAAGGCGGGGAGAAGAGGTTATTCCGG
>MU692295.1:7657-28038 GCA_026770625.1 Nicotiana glauca
GTGATCCGAAAATGCATTCTTAAACGACGTTCACTTTCTTAAATAAACTAATTGACAAAAGCGGTAATTAATTCTAAAAATGCACAAATAGGATAACGTGTATAAAAATTAATATTTTAGCCAAATATAACAGTTGAGCGACCGTGTTAGAACCACGAAATTCAGGAGTGCCTAACACCTTCTCTCGGGTTAACAAAATTCCTTACCCGGATTTCTTGTTCGCGACTGTAATACAGAGTCAAACCCTTCCTTGATTCGGGATTCAAACCGGTGACTTGGGACACCATAAATCTCCCAAGTGGCGACTCTGAATTTTAAATAAAACGAATCCCATTTTGATTGTCCTTAAATTGGAAAAACTCCTTTATTACTATATCTCTTCCCGGGGTGTAGTAAAGGCCGATAAAGCTTCGGTAAAAAAAGAAGGTGTGACAGTCACTTTAACAGGTTATGGTTTCACTATCATCACTGGTTCACTGACTTTCTGTTCCACCGCTACCAATGCCTTTTCACCAATCAATTTCTCATTTGCTTTATTCTCACTTGCCTTAATCATCATTACAGTTTGTGACGGCTTCTTGTATTCTCCCTTCTGCACTAACGCGATCATGTGAGTCTCATGATGAGTTGGTAATGGATTTTGAGTGATATTGGGAGTCTCCGGAGCTTGCACTTCAATTCTCCTTGTATCAATAAGTTCTTGAATGGCAGTTTTCAGATGCTAGCACTTCTCCGTGTCATGTCCTGGCGCTCCTGAGCAATACTCACAGTTTACTGAATGGTCCAGGTTCCTTGGGGGAGGATTCGATATTTTTGGTTCAATTGGGTTCAACATTCCCAGCTGTCTCAATCTGTGAAACAGGCTGGTATAAGATTCTCCTAACAGAGTGAAAGTCTTCTTCTTTTGCAGCCTATCATTCTTAGCAGCAGGGTTGGGTCGAAAACTAGTTCCACTTGGATTTCTGTAGGTTCTCGGAGGTGGGTATGCATTTTGGGTATGGTAGGTATTTTTGGGAGTGGGCGCACGCCAGGGTGCCTGAGGTTGAGGATAAGTTTGGGCATGGTGAACTGAGAAGTGAGGAACGGGAGGTGGATAGTAGTGTTGTGGTGGGCCATATGGAGTATGTGGGTAGGTTTGGGGATGTGGGCGAGGTTGGTGATAATATGGTGAAGGACCCCAGGACCATGCTCTCGACTCTACCACTGTTACATCTTCCTTTTTCTTCTTTCCCAATACCCCTCCAGTGACAATCTGGATGGCTTGGGTAGTTGCTTTTATTGCTGAGTAACTCATAATCTTGTTGGTTTTCAAACCTTCTTCCACCATGCTTCCCATCTTTACTACTTCATTAAAAGTTTTCCCCACCGATGACACTAGATGACTATAATAAGTAGGCTCTAAAGCCTGCAGAAAATAATCCACCATTTCTCCTTCTTTCATCGGAGGATTGACCCTCGTGGCCTGCTCCCTCCACCGAAATCCATATTCTCTAAAACTTTCTCCAGGTTTCTTCTCAATCTTGGTCAATGAGAGACGATCGGGGACAATCTCAAGGTTGTATTGAAAGTGGTTTGCAAATGCTTGGGCCAAGTCATCCCATGTGTACCATCGGGCATGATCTTGCCTTGTGTACCACTCTAAAGCCGCTCCACTGAGACTTTGGCTAAAGTACGCCATTAACAATTCATCTCTTCCTCCAACACCCCTCATCTTACTACAAAATCCTCTCAGATGGGCTACGGGGTCGTCATGTCCATCATATAGATCAAACTTTGGTAACTTGAAACCCGCAGGTAGTTGGACGTCGGGAAACAAGCACAAGTCTTTATAAGCGACACTCACTTGTCCTCCTAGACCTTGCATATTTCGAAATGATTTTTCCAAACTTTTCACCTTACTTATCATCTCCTCCTGCTCGGGGTTTTTAGGAGGCTTTTCTTCTTCAGCTGAAATATCAATAAGAGGATTATAAGAGTATGGTTCAGGAGGTTTGAAAGTGGGCTCGGGTGGATAATAGTGGTTTTCCTGTGTTTGGAACAATGGTTCACTCGAAGATCTGTGTAACGCAGCAGGTGGAGGAGCCACGAATACAGGAGCAACTGGTGGTGGAGGGCAGGGAATTTGCTTGGGTGGCGGAGGTGGTGGGGTTTGGGAAGTGGTTGCGTAATATTGTTGGTAGGTCGGGTAAGCGGGAGAAGAATTCACTGTGGAAGGATCTTGTGATTGAGTGAGTGGCGGGATATAGGCAGGATTGGCAGGATAAGTTGGCAGGAGATGTCCTTTTGCCCAGGCCTGGTACATTTCGGCCATCTGTTGTTTCAACTTATACATCTCCTCTTTCAAAGTGTTAACATCTACCACTTCTTCTTCCCTAACTGAGTTGACAACAGTTGCTTCTATCTCTTGGCTGACCATTTTTGACATGTCCTTGGAGCGGGTGTTATATGGGTGAGTTGCCAGAATGCCAGTCAGCTAAACCACCTGTCTGAACTCATCATCAACAACAACGTTATTAGTGGTTAGGGCATCAACAAACAAATCACCGTACATTTGGAGCATGGATGCACCTAGGCAATTATCGTTTTCTAATATGCATTTGCTCGACCGCGTGCGTCATCCTGGCTTTGGCTGTGACATCTTTTTTATCCTTGCCTTTTTCTTTGCTTTGTCATGGCTCTTTTATTGCGGATTTTTTCTTTTCTTTTCTTTCGTTTGCTTTCCATTTTTCTCTTCTTTTTTTTTCATTTTGCTTTTCATATGGATATGATAGGGTCCTATGAAAATTGCCTATTTGCAAAATAGCAACTATAAATTTTTGGAATTTTCAATTTTATTAATAGCAAACATGTTCATTACAAGAATCCAAACAGACTCTCAATGACAAACAAGGCTACAAACTTCTTAACAACTATTCTACTTCAAAAATGAAAATGCAGGCTGACTTGAAATGACAGTACAGACTCAATTAACTGACACACTTTAGTAAAATGAAATACAGACTCCAATCACGAATACATTAAAGCTCCTGGTGCCCGCGGGATATCATTCGGTCTCGCCGTGGGCCTATATGCAAGTTCCCCTTGGAGTCTATCCAGGTCACTCATTATCTGTTTCACAAATATCATCACTGAGGCAAAGAAGGTATTCTGAGTCATATTCTCGCACATTTGGCATTTTCTTGTGATGTGGTGAGCAATAGCTAGGATTCTTTCTCATATTATGCCTTTTTCCTAAAGCAACCACCCTATCTGTTCGGTCCTGGCCTCCAAAGTCTGCTGATTTCTCTTCTGGAGTTGTTGCAGATCCTTTTCTAATTGTGCTAAAGCTGTATAGCAATGTTCCCTTTCAACATTGAACTCTTTTGCTTGTTTGTTCATTTTGTTTTCTGCGGTAATGACCTTTTTCCTCAATCTGGCGACCTCATTATTATGTTCTTCTCTCAGCTGTTGAATCATGTGGGCTCGTTCCTCTGCATTTTTAGCCAACTGTCTTCGAACCCCAGCTAGTTCCTTTTCTGCTTTGTTGAGGTCGAAATTGTAGTCATTTACTTTTTTCCGTAAATTGTCTATCAGCTTCGCATCTTTGGCACTCCTAACAGGGGTTTCAGCCGCTATCTTCATTTTCTGGATTTGGGCTCGTAATGCTTCATTTTCTTTGGCCAATTTCTTTTTCTCGCCCTCGTCAGCCGCAGCTTGCACACTGTTTTCAAATCTAAGGTCTTGAACTTGTTTTTCCAACCCGCTTATTTTTGCCCTGTACTCATTTTCTTTGGCTAACCAAGCCCACTGCTCTTGTGATGATTCAGCAAATTCCTGGAGGTGAGGCCTTTTGGCCGGCCTTCCGAATGCAACATCCCTTCTATACCAAGACTTATAGTCGGGTGATACCGCTCCTTTAGCTCGATCCCGAACACAAGTATTTGCTGCCAAATATTGACATTCGCTCCAGACTTGGCGGCTTTTCGCTTCAGGAAACTGACCATCGGGGCCAATCTCGATCACTTGCAAACTAAGATCATCATCCTTGGGTACTATCTGGCATCTCTCAAGATGTCTCAAAACCCGATACGGGGCGTAAGGCTGAATGCTTCTAAGACCCATTAGGAGGAAATGTGGCCGGGCTGCCGGCATATATACGATTTCGTCAACAGGCAACAATCCAAATGTCCACTCTATTTGGCTAGCAGTGAGGGATCGAAAATATGCTGTCCAACCCGTGAATCCTTCTGGTAAAAATACCCCTTTAATCCTTGTGGGAAACTCTTCTATGCATGTTTTCTCTGGAGACCCGTAGCTCAAGAACTGAGGCCGATGACACAGATGCTCGATCATCCACATTTGTAACAGTAGACTGCACACCTCGAATAAAGCATCCCCGGCCTTGCGGCTATAAGAGCACGGAAGATGTCGGCTAATATCATAGGTGCAAGAGTACTTTTGGCTTGAGTAATTAATGTGCTGACGACCCCAGCTATTTTTATGTCAATGTTCCTGTCCTTCCTTGGAAATACAAGAAGCCCCAGAAAAACTACCATAAAAGCGAAACGTCGATGCTCCTCCCACTTTTGGCAATTTCCTTTGCTACATATCTTGCTTTCTGGGTTGTTGAACCCCCCGGTATGGCCATAGCGATGATATATGAAGTTTAGAGTACAAAAGCCATTTTTCAGATCTGTGTTATGGACGGTTTTGACTATCTTCAAATAGTCTAAAAATTTGTGCACAGCTACAACTCTCGGGGCAACCAAGTACTTATTCCTTAAAGGGACCTCATCTTTTCCAATGTAGCCAGCTATTTCCTCTAATGTCGGGGTAAGCTCACAGTACGAAAAATGGAACACATTATGCGCTGGGTCCCAACATGTAATCAATGCTCTGATAATATCTCCCCGAGGCACAATATCTAGCAAACCGGTAAGCCCTTTCAAATGTTTATTGACTTCATCTTGCCCTTCTCCGCCTAAATCGTTCCACCACAGACGTAACTCCAAAGGGATTTTATGCAAAAATGGTTCATTTTGAGTCGTGCTCATCCTGCACATTTATTAAGGTGGTTTAATCACTTATTTATGACCTAAAAGAAAAAGACACTATTTTTTCAATTCTAATTTCCAAAAATAAAGCCCAGTTTTGCCGATACAGCCTTTCAGCACTTCGAGGAGATGATTTTAAGGCTGTGCCCACCAACCGTTGGGAAATGACTTAGGGCGGCCATTTTTGCACAAACAACCTTCCGGCGCCCTTTTGGGGACATTCGGCTATTTTGGCAAAACGGTATCACCTAATTTATTTATGATAAAAAATAAAAATTGACATTTTTTGGCTATTTTTGCAAAAGGGTGGTTGGACCCGTCAAATTGCCTATGTATCTCACACCCGGTGAGAATCAAACCAGCGTAGTTCCGGCAGATTAACGAACTATTTTAAAACAAGAATTTTTTTTTCATTTTATTTTTGTCATTTCAAAAGCAAATAACAAAACTACAAAAGCAATACTCTTTTTCATTTTCATTTTTCATGGCAAGGCAAACTATTTTCCTTTTCTATTTTTTGAAAACAAGACAAAATAATGATTTTTTTTTCTTTTCGTTTTCACCAAATAATAAAACAACCTATTTTTTCCAAAATAAAGATTTTTTTTTATTTTTTTCTTTTTCTGCGAATAATTTCCAAAAATAAAGACTCTTTTTCTATTTTTCCTTTGCTCTTAGTAAATTAAAACAAAACATTTCCATTTTTTTTTCATTTTTTTCGACTCTTTTTTCTCCTTTTCTCGATTTCACAAAATTCTCGATGTTCAAAAGTCGGTCAGCATGCTGGTCCGAGACAAATAAATGCAACAAGTAAAATGCATCATGGTGGTCGTTTCATTTCCGGTTACCTGTCCTAGACGGACTCAACCCTTGTGTTGAGTCCCCTAAGTCATATGCACGTGATGCAAATAAATGCTCCTACTAGGGATCCGGCATGAAGTCAAGTTATTATAGGTTCAAAATCTGGGTATGTGTTCTAGACTGTGTACCCGAGCGGACAACTCGAGTCGAGGAGGGGGCTACGTACCGAGAACCAAAAGGCCATCAGGCTTAGTAACTTGTCCGGCCTCTTTCTTATTTTAAGGTATTGACACTAATAGAATAGGGAGTCTCAACCAGTAAGCACATCCTCGGAGGTGAGAAGAGAAGGGTTTCGGCACAGTTTATACAGTTCAGATAATATCAAAGCGGTAAACATTTAGCACATTAAACATAAACATGTAGGAAAATCAGATATAAACAAATACAACAATTATTCTGAGCTCGAATTCTTAAACCCTGAACCAAAGTTCTGGGTCTGTGTCCCCAGCAGAGTCGCCAGAGCTGTCACACCTCCTTTTTCGCTACACCCGCAAGGGCGTAAAGGAGTTTTTCCACTTAAAGGACAATCGGAACAGGATTTATTATTAAAATTTCAGAGTCGCCACTTGGGAGATTAATGGTATCACAAGTCACCGGTTGGATCCCGAACCGAGGAAAATATGACTCTATTAACAGTCTGCGAACCAGAAATCCGGGTAAGGAATTTTGTTAACCCGGGAGAAGGTGTTAGGCATTCCCGGATTCCGTTGTTCTAGCACGGTCGCTCAACTGCTATATTTGATTTTATTTGATTTCAAAAGATGTTCTAACCTATGTGCCCTTTATTAATAGTAGGATTTTATATATATATATATATATATATATATATATATATATATATTTTTAATAAGAATTGCAACGTCGTGAAAACGTATCTCAAACCATGTAGCACCAGTGCACCTGCAGCTTTTGACACATTTCGACTTCGTTGGGATTTAGATTTGGGTCACATAAATGCGCACCCATATTTAGGAAGGTAATATTGTTAAAATACGCGCCTAAAAGCAACTACACAATTATTATCTTTTGGAAGAACCGTAAAATTTGCTAAACGATCCATCCCGAAGTCTAAATATTTTTTTTTGTATGATATTTCGAAGGCCCCGCAATGGTGTATTTTTAGTGTGGCTCATCTCTCTTCATTTAAAAGATGATCCTAAAAGTGGCTATGATTTTTCTAATTATTTTGTCTCTAAAAAAGGACCTTAACTAATTTGCCAATGGCCTAAAATAACAATTTTAAACTAAATCGATCTAGGCCCGAGAAGAGGCCCAAGAAGTATGAAGAGACCAAACGATGTGGTAAATATGAGGTGATAATAACAGGCCCAGGCCCAAATGAAAGGGCGTTTCAGTGTCTGACCTGGGCCTAGAAGAATCTTTGTCAACTTTAAGCAGGCTATCGAGCCTTGGCTGACACATTCGTCAAATACAAGAACATGCTGGGCAATTGTATATTATTCTAACATGAATTTGCTAATTAGCAATATGGACAGGTAGTTAGTACTTATTTTAACTACATATGTGATCTTAGATAGAGTGTATACTGATAGACTAACAATCCAAATCCAAAAGAGTTCATGAATTTCAGAATGGTAACATCGCTAAACTAATAATCAAATTCAGAATTTCAAAACTAAATTACTGAAATAGGCACGTTAGGATACCAAGCCATTTGAAGCTGTTTTGCAATTACTGAAAACAAACTAGGATACTCTACATTACACTGTACCAATAACATAAGACTAACTCGAGCAGAATAAGTTCATCAATCCAAATTTAAACAAGCTAGTTCGATTACAGATGAATTAGAGTAACAGAATCATTAAACCAAATCCTAAACAAACTACAATAAAATGAGATGATAGAACAGTAAAACAAAAACCTCAGTGGAATCAAATATCAATTGTATTGGCATTTCATGGGAAAAGTACATCACAACAAGCTCAAGCGTGTACCTGGATATGAAATAAAATGAGGAAGAAAAGGTAAGTCAGCAGCAATAGCAGGATTTTAGATACAATCTAATAGCAACTTTGAAATCCAGCAGTGAATCAATCAACACAGCAATAGCAGGAGAAATTTTGAATCAAAATAAGCTCTCCAATACCCATGTACACCTCAGCAGTTAAAAATTCACTAAATTGACCCCAAAATGACTTGTTCAAACTCAAAACTCAACCGAAATCAAACCAGGGACAATTCTGAGCTTCAATTAACTAATAATGAACTAAAACTCTTAAGAACAACAACTAAAATTGTTAATGGAACAGTAATTTTTGGTTTTTTATATTGATTTTCTGTTTTTTTTTTATTGGGTTTTTGAAAGGTTTAAGTTTCAAATTGAGATCTGGAATTGAAGAGAATATTTTTGGGGGGAAATTTGGAGGCTCAAAAAAACTTCTTATACAAGGCAAATGAATGCCTATTTATAGGCAAATTTAGGGTATAATTTCAGATTTTCATTTTACTCTTTAGTCCCTATTTTATTTCTATTTTTACCCCTTATTTCCTGACTTGTACTACAAGTAAGTACCTATTATTTGCTGAAATCTATATTAAAGTCTATTCTATAAGGTCCTATACCCATTACAATTCCTATACTACCCTTACCTCATTCCAAAAATTACCAAATCTGATTAAACTACCCTTTTTTCCTTCCCAAATTACCCTTAAAACTCCCAGGAATTACCACCAAACCCAAAATTACTACTATGTAAACTGATCCTTTTTCCTAAATTAAAAATTAACTATAGTTAAACTAATTACTCTAATTTCAACTATAACCAAACCAACTTAAACTATTCTTAACAAACTAATTAAAACTAGATACTAAATCAATGTAAGAACATCATTAGAAAACCAAAGCTAACAGGGATCAAACATAATGAAATTCACAAATAAAACTAACAATTCAAATATGAAGCAGAACTGATCAATTTTAACGAAATTAGAACTAACCCTAAAAACTAAGGAAAATCATTGGCAAATATACTGAAATTAAACATCTTAATCACTAAAGTCATGAACCAAAATTAACTAAACGAACAATTAACAATCGAAAGCAACTAAATATGCCAACCTTAATACCACTGAAAATCAATAATGAAAAACAGACAAGAAACCCAATCAAGGCACTGAAAGATCTAAAAGAAAAAAGAAATGAAGAAAACTTACTGTTGAAGAGCAAATTCCAGCCAAGCATGAATCTTCCAAGATTCCTGACACGTAACATCCCTAATCATGTGTTTTCAAAAGAAAACACATGATTAGGGATATCACGGTCCGAAATCACGAAGATTTGAGTTAGGGTGTTTTGGTCGGAAAACTTGGAACAGGTATTCGAGCAGTTGTGGTTATATTTGAGCTAAGAGGCTATGAGGGTTGTATAGAGAAGACTCAGGCGGTGTTGGGGTGTTAATTTGGGTGAATTTGGGCGAGGTGGTGACTTGGCCGGAGAAATTAAAAATCAAGATTCGATGGTTTCCGGCAAGGTTAGAGGGAAACCAAGGGCAGGGTTGGAAAGAGGGGAACGAGGGGAACTGGGGGTGTAATTTTGGGATGGTTTGGAAGTGGTGACGTTCGCTGGTGGTAGGGTTCCGGCGAAGGAAACGTCACTGTTCGAGGAGCTAGGCAAGGTTTTGAGGAAAGATGAGGTCATATTTGTGATGAGGGAGAAGAGGAGATTTGGGGGTGTGTTTTTGGGGCTGTTTGGTGGTAGGCCACCGGCGGAGACGATTTCCAGCCGGCGTTACTGATTTTATTTCTGGGGTGTTTGGAGATGAAGGTATAGGGGTGGGGAGGGTAATTCGACCATCTTATACCTATTAATCAAGGCTTCACAGCCATTGATCCCCTAAACCTAGACAGCTAGGATTGAGCCTCGATTAAATGAGGTCGTTTGGTCCTCCAATGAGACGGACCGGGTTGGACTTAAACTGGACTTGGGCGGATGGGTAATAGGGCAAGAAGGGGTGGTTTTGGGCTAGGGTCGAGTGATGTGTGGACTTGATTTGGGCATAGATAGAAGTGGCCCAATTCAGGGCATTCTTTTTCTTTCCCTATTTATTCTCTTTATTTTGCTTTCTTTTTGTACTCATTTTTATTTTGTATATTTTTTTTATATATATATTTTCTGATTCTATAAAAAGGTAAAAATTAAAACAAATTCCTAATCACTATTTAACTGCTAAAATTATTTAAAATTCTATCTAAAGATAAATGCAACAATTAACAATTAAAAGTTCCAAGAAACTATCTATGTGATTTTCTTTAAATTTCGTTCTAAAACAAATTAATACCTAATTAGTACTAAAATTGTGAAATTAAATCCCTAAATGCAAGTGCATATTTTTATATTTTCATATGAATAAAAATGCAACCAATTAACACCAAATTCAACAAAATTAAAAAATAAAATTGTAAAATTGTTTTATTTGAGTTTTTTGGAATAATTTGCTTAGGGCAAAAATCACGTGCTCACACCCTTGAACAAATTTTTTATTCTTCTGACTAACATTTTCTTTTGCAGTGCATTCACTTTTGTAGTGACCATTTTTCCCACAGTGTGTGCAAATTTTATTCTCAGGAAGTGTAAGATACTTGATTTTGGGATCCCACTCAGGTGTTGGGATCCCGTAGCCAAGCTCTCTCATGTTTCTACTATGGTGTTCATGTATCCATGAAAGTGCATCGGAGGACCTGTTCCATTTACAGGTTTTGTCTAGCTTTTGTTTGACCTTGATAGATCCTCCTTTAGGACTCTTATCTTCTCATCTCTTTTGTACAACTCATCTTTCATTTTTCCTACACTTTCCTCTAAACTAAGTTGTGTGTGATCAGCTTTCTTCTTACTTGTTCCTAATTTCAATTTTAGATTTTCATATCTAAGCTCTAGGATAGTGGTGTCAAGTTCATGAACTTAGTTCTTCAACACAACAATTTCACTTTCACTTTCACTAGCCCTAAGTTCCAGATTTTTGCACTTAGCTTTCAAAATCACACATTCCTTGGACGACTGTTTTTTTTTTCATTGTTTATATTCTCAGATTAATCAATGAAATCAAAAAGTAACTCAGATAGCCTTTTTTTAGACAAAAATTTAATCTTGTCTTTGAGATGAATTATACTTACCTCAGACTCTCCAATGGCCATAAGTGTTTGTTCATTTCCATCTTCATCATCTAAGCTTTCATATGAGCTTTCTCCCCAAGCAGCAACCATAGCCTTTGTTGATCCTTTGTACTTCTTGGGTTGAACATGTTTCTTCGTTCATCTCTTTCCTTCTTCCATTAAATTTCCCATTGAGGACAATTTTTAATGTGGTGATCAATCTACCCATACTTGCAGCACCCCTCATTGGTTTGCTTTTCAGCAACCCTTGGTTTGTTGTAGCTTCGACTTCTTGAAGGAACCTTTCCTTTCATTAGGTACTTCTTGAAGTCCTTTGTGATCATAGTCATTTCATCATCTTATAGTTCAGAACCTTCAGTGATTCTGAGTGCCAGGCTCCTTTACTTCTTGGTTACATCCATCTTCATGGTTTGGCTTCTAATTTCATAAGCAGTGAGATTTTCAATTAGCTCATCCAACTTAAGAGTGACAATGTTCTTTCATTCCTAAAGTGCAGTGATTTTGCTCTCCCAAATGACTGGAAAAACCCTTGTCAAAATATTCCCAACTCTGTCTTCTTCAGGAATAATCCTTCCAAGAGACTTAAGTTCATTTGTTAGTGTGGTGAACCTTGTATATATCTCTAGGATGGTTTTCCCTTCCTTCATGGTGAAATTCTCATATTGAGAATATAATAGTGTTCCTCTGGACCTCTTCACTTGAAGTGTTTTTTTATGAGTCACTTGCAAAGTGTCCTAAATTTCCTTAGCAGTGGTACATCTTTGAATTCTGCTGTAATCGTCTGGACCAAGTCCACACACAAGCCATTTCTTGGCTTTAGCATTCTTCTTCCATTTCCTCAAGCCTCAGTAGTGCAGTCAGCTCTTGCTTTTGGCACATCTACTCCTTCAGCATTTTTCTTCATGGTAGCTAGGGGACCATCAATGATAATGTCTTATAGCTCATAGTCTTCTCCGATGATGTGATCTCTCATCTTTTTTTTTCTCAAGAATAGTACTAGCCAGTAAAGTGTGGTGGCCTAGTAGTAGATTGTCCTTCCCAGTTTTCAGGTGGTGTACTCATCTCGATCTGTTCCTAAGGTGTTAACCCACTCTGATACGAATTGATATTTTAACTTCAATACCACACGGGGGGGGGGGGGGGGGGGGGGAGGGAGATTTGTGCGGTGTCTAATTTTTTGCTTAAATAGATTATAGAAGGACCCGATTCTTCTAAGTGTTCCATAACCTATTATTGCTGAAATAGTAAATGCGGAAGTAGAGAACACAAGTATTTTACGTGGAAAACTCCTGGCTCAAAAGGTCAAAAAACAATAACCTCCTCCTAGTATGATTTTCCCAAAATCTCCACTAAATCACTGAGCTAAAAACTACATTTACAGAACACTTTTGTAAACCTAGGATTTAACTCTAATACCGTTGTGGCAAACAACCTCTAACTATTGTGATAATTTCAAGTTAACTCTAACTTGAATACTTTGAGTACCTATTTCAATTACCTCTAGATAAAGCTGAAAGGTACAATATGAAAACGCTAACTACAATTGAACTAGGATAAAAGACAAATACTTGGAACTGGTTCTTCTATCTGGTTCATGTAGCTTCAGGTTTGCACACTTGAACACACACGAACTGCTTGCAAAGTGTATTGTTATTTTGCTCTCAATTTACGTTTAACTTCTACTTTTGTGTGTAACCTGTAAAATGAGAACATCCTGCAATTTATAGAGTTAGTAGATTAAGAAATAACTAGAGTTCTAATGCTACTCTTCCTTGGTGGAAAAGCTCTAGTTGATCTCAACTCTAACTCTTTCACTATCTTGGATAGTGTTCTCTTTGAGTAAGGGGTCTTTCTCCTTATCAATTATGCAACATTTTCGATCAAGAGATATCTATTATACCAAGTTAAGCTTATCTCCTTCACGTGCATCCCAAATATTCAAATCTGTCTGTTTCCATGCACACAAGGGATGAACCTGGTTCATGCTTGAGCTTCCTTTGTCAATCTTCAAAACAATCCTTTACTTGGGCCAACACAATGTTTATCCTACATTAAGGAAGAGGCAGATTTATGAGTTGAATTGAACTCATTACTTTCAGCCTTTCAGGTCAAATATATATAAAATTAAGATCACATGACTTCTTTTGAACATTAACTTTAGGTCCCGAATTCATCTATGTATGTTATGGAAGGTACTCGGTAACCTTTTCCCTGCTAGCTCTTCATCCTTATCCGTGAATTGTCCTCTAAAATTATAGCGCCTAATAACTAGTTAAACCATTAACTAGGGGTGTACAAAGAAAACCGATAAATTGCACCAAACCACTAATCCGAGTCAAACCGGAAAAAAATCCAATCATGGGTTGGTTTGATTTGGTTTGGTGTTGGAAAAAATAACCCGACCATAATTGGTTTGGTTTGGTTTTAACTAAAAAAAGTTAAACCGAAACCAAACCAACCCGATATTACATTTATTCAATTTTTATAAATATTTATTTTTAATACAATTCATAAATATTTCTTAAACTTTTTCACAATTTTATCTTTAAACATATTATTTCAAGTTTGTAATTAACATTCTTAAATGGTCCAATAAATTTTATAGTTCATAAAGACAGTAATTCAAATAAACTTCACATCAATACTAATGCTAACAAAGAAAATTCAATTCAACACTAGAAATGACAATAGTGTTAGATATCTATTTTTAGTCTTGCATTGTTTATATTGAAAATGCATAACTTAGTTTATCTTTTTCTTTAGTGCTTAGTTGTATAACTAATATACTTATAGTTGTACTTATTTTAGCATGACTTATATAGTACTTTTAGATTATGTTAATATTTAATGTGGTTTATTACTTAGTAATATTTTCTTTATGGATCTTAGTATTTTTGTTATTGAATATTTTAGTACAATGCTATGACTCATCTCATATTATTGTATTATTTTCTTGAAAAATACATTATATAGTTGTATCCTTGTAGGATTAGAGAAATATATGGAACACAAGTTATATATTTGTGGTATGAAGACTTATCGGAAAAAAAAACCCAAAAAAAAAAACGAAAATCCGAGAAAACCCGAGATTGAAAACCCGACTTCGTTGGTTTGATTTGGTTTATAGATTTAAAAATCTGACACTATTGATTTTGTTTGGTAATTGAAAAATCTGAACCAACCCGACCTATTAGGATTGTGCATAAACAACAAAATGCAGGTCCCTGGTTCACAAAATCCTAAACTTGTTAATAAAGGAATAAAAAATTTGAAAGTTACACAGAGAGTTTATTCTTTAACTTCAAACACGAAAACACATAGATTGAATCATTGAATGAGCGTTTGGCTAGTCCATTGCTGTGCAAATAGACGGTCATTAAATTAAATGAAACGAGTATACATAATAAGTGGGAAAATTATATCCTTTCAAAGTTTTGTACTGTAAACAAAACAAAAAATTGCATCTTGTTCTATTCTATACCATGGAGTGAATCGATAAGGTCACAATTGAATTGGTTATAAGAGCTTAGCCCCCGCTCATGAAACGGCTCTGCTGCAATGGATGGCAGAGGGTCCGTTCCGTATACTACCCGAAACACTGGAGTGATCCAGTAACCGGGAAGGGGCCTAGAAGTGCTTACAACTACACACCGCGAAAAGGATGATTCATTCGGATCAACATAAAAGTCCAACTACATTGCCAGACATTCTTCAAAGGTACAACAAGAAAATTGTTTGTTCGAGGAATCATTCTCAGTAAAAATTGGCTGCACGAAAATTCGATTTATGCTCGCTATATATGTTGTTTTTCCAATTTGCCTTGCTGCTGTTTGACAACATAGTTAAAGTCCAAGAAAAATTTATGGCAATTCTTTCTTTATGACAAAATCTAGAAACTATATTAATTTAAAATGGAGTAGCTTGTCTCAGGCGTAGGACAAAGATTTTGAAACAATACATGAATGTAGTTGTTAGATAATAAAAGAGGATAGGATAGGGGTAACGTATCTAGAAGACAAATATATACTCCTCCGGTCCAAAATAAGTAATTTTTTAACCTTTTTCTTGTGATCCAAAATAAGTGATTTTTTCAGATTTCAAGAATGAATTAATTATTTTTTTCCTACATTGTTCTTAGAGTGGTCCAAAACAAGTGATTTTTTCAGATTTCAAGAATGAATTAATTATTTTTTTCCTATATTGTTCTTAGAGTAAATAGTGTTAGGAGTGTTTATGTGAGATAGTAAAGGTTAATATGGTCAATTCCATTGCTAATTAATGCTAAAAGGTAAATTTTTTAATATGTGTGAAAACATCCAAAAAAAAAAAAAAAAACTTATATATTGACGGGCCTTTACGGTGTTAGAAGACAAATTTGCCTTCAAAAACATGCTTTTTCACTCCTTTGGATTCTTTTCACCACCCATTCCTCCAATTATTTGTAGCCAATCACCTCAACCACGAGTAACTGGCGGAGAACTAATTGTATTGCGAGCAAAATGAACGAAGTACCCTTTAATTAAAAGAGACTATCTGTTAATGAGTCGTCTTATTGGAAATAACAAAAACATCTCTAAACACTCAAACTTTCAATCTTAAGCAAATTTTCAAAATATTGCTCGAGTATTGGAAATAACGGTTTGTCTTGAACTCATTATACTGTCTATAAATAAGCAGTCGACAGCTAAAAGAGGTCTAAGTAGTACTCTTTATGTCTTCTTGAACCGAGAGTCTATCGGAAACGGCTTTTCTGTTTTCTAGAGTAGGGGTAAGATCTACGTACACTCTATCCTCCCCAGATCCCACTTGTGGAAACACACTGGGTGATTGTTGCGGTTGTTATTGTTGTATTTCATCTTTGAGCATTAGTTTATAGTTATACTAAATTTTACCGTGTTGTTCTAGCTATAACAATATGTATTTCTGAAACTACCTACTAAAATGACACAACTGGAAAGTAGAGAAGCAATTATTTACTGCCATATGCATCTTGTTTATCTTGTCACATATGTATAACTACTCTGACATGTTTCCATTTTTTTTTATATACATTGAAAAACTGCAAGTTATAGTTAGATTAGAGCTAAATAATAAATAAATACTAAACCACGGAGTATTGCTTGAGATTCAACTCATTTCTTTAAAATGGGCTTGAAAAAGAGATTAATATAGACAAAATCAACCAGTTTTTTGGTAACCAGGACAACTCACCAATGTTTAAGCGGGTCGGGTTATGATTAATCACATTATTGTGTCGAAACAGATCAAATACTATAGTCCAAAGGGCTAAAATGCAAACTTAAAACCAAATATACAAAATCAAGTTTAGAGATCGAAATATATTTAAGAACCTAAGCTAATAATTTTGAGAAAAATGATATAATAATGCCCCATAGTATGAGACAAAAGATCTTCTTTCTAAAGAGATTCGATTCGGAACTCTTATATGTCCAAGGATTGGTGTTGTCATTGTATTTATAAAGCAGTACATAAGTGTAAGAGACAAGAATACCCTTATTTAGAAGGGTAATATATAACAATTCCTAGGCTAACATGGTAAAAGATACATGTATATTATCACGCCCCCTCAATCGAGTGTGGGAGCATGCGAAGATTGTCTCGAAGAGTCTTAAATCGATGAGAGGATAGGCCCTTGGTAAGAATGTCAGCTAGTAGGCGCTCCGTTGGAAGATAGCGAACAAGAATATATCCAGAGGCTACACGTTCCCGTACAAAGTGAAAATCAACTGCAAGATGCTTTGTATGGGAATGCTATATAGGATTCATCGTAAGATATAAGGCACTTACATTATCACAAAAGATGAGTGGCGCATCAAAGAGAAAAATATGCAAGTCCCGTAGCAGTAGTTGAATCCATAATACCCCAGCCACAGTATGAGCCATGGCACGATACTCAGCCTCGATACTAGAGCGAGAGACAGTATGTTTCTTCTAAGAAGACCAAGAAATGAGATTTGAACCAAAGAAAACCATAGATCCAGTGGTAGACCGACAAGTATCACGACAACCATCCCAAACAGAATTCAAATACACAGTAAGAGAATAAGTAGTAACTGGTTTCAACAACAACCTAAAATTGAGAGTACCGGCAATATAACGCAAAATGCGTTTAATAGCAGCAAGGTGAGTGTAAGTAGGAGCATGTAAGTGTTGACTAGCTGTATTTACCGCAAAGGCAATGTCTGGTCGAGTCAGAGTCAAATACTGCAAAGCACCCACTAGACTGTGTCGATGCCCCCCCCTTTTTTCCTCGCGGAATCGGATATACAACATTTGGGAAGACAACTCTTTTCCCACTTTGGGAATTGGGTTTTTTGAGATGTTAGAGAGTCGCCACCTAATGATTATAGTGCATTAGGACACTTTAAGAAGAATTAAAGATAAAAACCAGAGTTGGGTAAGGGCTTGAAATTATCCCGAGGGGAAGGTGTTAGGTACCCCTCAAGATCCACTAGTGTGGTTCCCGGCTATGCTACAATTGTGACTTTAAATGCAAGCAAATAGGTAAACAAACAAGCATTGCAAATACGGAAAAACTGTTACAAATAAAATTTAAAGATGCTGAAATTTAGAAGACAACAACTTTGCAATTTAAGAAGAGATACGCAATGAGGGGAGAGATCAAATAATGATGTAAATAACTTAGGGAAATAAACAGAAGCAGAGGTTTGAAAAAAGTTTTGGGCAACTTTTGAAAAATCTGAAAATAACAAACTAATAAAGAGGGAGGGGGTCCTAGGTTCATACATTACATGGATCATTCGCACAACACCGGTACATGATTGTACGTATAATGTTATCATTTAATCATCATCTCCATGTCTACCCCTCCCACCCCGTTAAGGTATTAAAGCGCGGAATGGTATCGTTTACTTACCGCATGCTACTACCCGTCCCAATCCTATCAGTCCCGGGGGGTATTAGGACTTCTAATCCTGAAAGGTAAAGAAAGGGATGGAGGCCTTTATGGAGCTTAAAGGATAAAATTCTACTCGACATTCAAAATAAGTAGCAAGTAAGAGGGGAGAACAAACAATCATACAAGGCTCAAATTAACCCCAGAAATCAAACAATCATTTAGTTTAGCATGCCTTAACAAATACTGGTTTGGTGTTAGATTAAATTTAAGCAGCGAACGGACTGGTTCAACACATGTATTTTAGGCAGAAAGTCTGCATTAGGCAACTCGGATACAGTTGTCAGGTATTAAGGTATTCAACGCGAGTTATTTAGAAAAGTACTGATTTCAGAAGATAGGCTAATGCAGAAGAGTTTTTGAAAGAAAGAACAGACTGCAGACTTAGTTTAGAAATAAGTTTCAAAGAAAATCAGCGGACTGTCCGGTTATAAAACACAGAAATAATTGTAAAGAATTTCGGAGAAAAGACAGAACTATCTAAGGAAAAGAGTAAGCTGCAGAACTGTTTTAAAAGACGAGTTCAGGAAGACTAGAATTTAGTTGGAAAACGCTTAGGCAGAATATTAGAAAAGAAACTGTTTCAGAAAAGATGCAGATTTGAAGAACTCAACTTTTAGGACAAATGTACACTGATTCGAGAGAGTTTTATCAAAAAGATTAAGGCTTTTGAAAACGTTACTGAATTAAGGCGTTAAGGACCAGTTAACAGATTATTATCAGACGAATTTGATGCTAAATCCTATAGGCATGATATCTACATTTGATTTTTCAGAACCTGTTAAAGAATTTATGAAGAGATGACTGTTTTTAATTAATCCTACAGTTTGCCTAATGAATATGCATTCCCTATAGATATGATATCTATACATGAATTTTCAAAAAAGCTTAGAATTCCTATAGGCAGGATCTCTACATGCGTTAGTTACAGAATATGAGCGTTAAATCCTATATGCATGCTTTCTATGTGATTTGCAGTATAGTTAAACATTAAACCCTATAGGCAGGATTTCTAGGTGACTTGTAGCATAATTAAACGTTAAACCCTATAGGCATGGTATCTACGTGATTGAATCAGAGATGTTAAACAGACCTATAGGCAGGATTTCTAGAAAAAGAGAGTCCTAAAGCATGATATCTACCCTTATTGATGCAAGAAAGTAAAACCCCTCCCACACCCTTTTACTATATTTCCCCGAGTTTTTATACAAATTATTACAAGCCAGAAAATAGCTAATAAAAATACATCAAAAGCCAACAGCTAGATCTGAGCAGCCTAATTCAATCCTAATGTCCAATAACATATGTTTAACCAACTCCGGGATCTAGATTTCCAAAGACTTATCATTACCCAGGGTGTTTCAAAGTTCCAAGGAATCGCAGGGATCCACGACATTGCATCCCATATACCATTAGAATTAGAATAGTGCAGTGTGAAAGGGCCAGCTCTCATGCATCCAAGTTCAGAGGGAGCTCAGGGGTCCCAAAGCATGGCTTGCAAGAGAGGGGCAGACCTTATAGCTAGGAATAGGTGCAAAGTGAAAGGGAATTAGGGAACCGTGACAGGTGGTGGTCATACCTAGCCATAAGGTAGGCTGGCACACCCCTGACCACTTGTTTAGTCAAAAAAATTAGGAGCAGACCCTTGCAGGTCAAACCAAAGTCTGGATAGTGATTAGGACACTATCAGACCCAAGTCTAAGGCTCAAGCACATAAAAATGGGGGAAAGGGAGTGGGAATTAATTGAGTTAGGGATTCAAAGAACCCAATTCAAGACCATAGGCAACAATATTGGAGTGCTGCTATGCCCTAACCCATAACTCTGATACCAACTTGTCACGACCCCAATCCTGATCATGATGGCGCCCAACCATATAGCTAGGCAAGCCTGACCATTTTTCACTCACGAACCCAATCTGATAACTCATTATTGACAATTTAAGGGAATTTAACAGTTTAAAAATAATAAGCCGATGTTTATAATAAAAACAATATGGAATAGACTGAAACATCTGAAGAAAACACTCCCAACAGAATCTAGGGTCACAAGTCTAGAGCTTCTAACAACGGAGTAACAATATCTGAAAACACATAAGTCTGGAATGCGGAAATAAATCGAATAAAAGGGGAGAAGTCGGGTTCTGCGAACGTCAGGCAGCTACCTCGACAACTCTGATAAAACTTTGGAAGACAGCGACTGCTCAGCTAAGTCTCCAGAACACCTGAATCTGCACACATGGTGCAAGGAGTAAAGTGAGTACTTCCAACTCAGTGGTAATAGACATATATAATGGCTGAAAGTAAGAAATCCCGAGATACCACAATGTAAAGCTGAAACTACCCTCTTAGCACATTTAACAATAAGCAACAATAAATCAATGATAGACAGATATCAATGTATGAATGCAATGCAATG
>MDKF010396796.1:0-39418 GCA_026770625.1 Nicotiana glauca
ATGATATCCTGAGGGTTTGAAACCCCGGATTTGCACATCATAGTGCTGTATTGAGGTGACTTGCGCGCCGGATATTAGCGTGGGGTAGAGCACCGTTGGGGGACTGTGACTTGGTCCTCCCGGTTGTTGATTTTACCACGTATTTGACTGAAATTATTTGTTATCATCATAATTTGGGCTGATTTACCATGTTTGGGGCTTCGTGACAACTATGTGAATCCTTCGGGGATTGATATCACTATTTTTGCATTACTTGCATAATAATTGATCTCGGTCCAAGGTTTTAATACTATTTTGCAAACTCAGCTATTTTTCCTAAGATTTGAAAACTTAAACAATATTTTATTGACATTTTGAGCTGAGGACTATCATGTTAACATTGCCCAAGTGGCTTATGTGCATTTCTGGACTGAGCATGGATCGGGATGCGCGCTGCAGCAGTGTTATAGTGATTTCTGAATATATGGATAGCTTGGGCTGCACGCCTCAGCGATGATATATTGATATTGAGGCCGAGAGCCTGTTTGATGCCACGACATGGCTGATATTGCGCTTGAGCTGTAGGAGCCCCTCCGGAGTCTGTACACACCCCCAGTGAGTACCAGAGTGTACCGTCATATGCATTGCATTGCATTCATACATTTATTCACTATTCGTTGTTTGTGTTATTTCTTGAGATATTTATTTGCCGTTCTGATATTTTCTGATCACCCTTAAAGAGGATAAATTTTAGACAGTGATGACAGTGACACTGTATGATATAAACGGGTCACTTAACAACGGCTGACCAGGAACAAGAATATCGCCTGAGGGGCGAGTTTTTATGAACTCATTTTTGCATATTTGTTGTGCCCGAGGGGCTGACTTCTGTGCTGACTTGCACTACCTGTTCCGCATTCATTTGCTTAACTGTTGGAAAAGATATTTTCAAAAGAGATTTTGAACTGAGTCAAGATATTTTCTAAAGGATTTTCACGTCTTCCTTGCTTTCTCAAAGGGTTACACTGCACTATATAGCATGTTGATTTGCTTTATGTAGTTTATTGCTGCTCAGCTATTATTTACCGTTATTACTCACTGAGTTGGAGTACTCACTTTACTCCCTGCACCTCGTGTGCAGATGCAGGTAATTATTCACCCAGTAGCGGGTTTTGAGCCGATTGGAGATCTTGCTATCATAGCTGTGCCAGGTGACCGTTAGCGTTCGCGGCACCGTATTTCTTCCGTTGTTATTAAATTCCAACATGTATATTACTGATCTTGTAATAGTGTTAGGATTTTTTAGATGCTCGTGACTTGTGACACCCCGATTTCGGGCTGAGTTGGGGATGGTTCCCTGTTATATCATTTTCTTCCGCACTTATGTTAATGTTATCTATTGTTTTCGACTCATTCTTGCTAAGAAATTTTTAAAAGAAGTATTGTTAATCTGTTGGTTGGCCTTGTCTTCACGAGAGGCGCCATCACGACCGGGTTCGGGATTTGGGTCGTGACACAAGATTATTGATTTTTTAGTAAAAATATTCTCACGAAGTTTTTACTACGCTTGAGCACAATTCAGGCAAGATATTTCAGTTTAAATCATCACGAGTTTTAAATCAATTAATTGACATAACTTCACGGAGTGTTAATTATTTATTTATTTCTTAGTGTAAAAATATAATTATATTAGCAATAAACAATTATTCTTTAGAGAAATACGTATGAAAATGAGATTTTATTATAATGATATATCAAGTGAATTCAACAATTCCCAACTCTTTTTAAATATAAACTTTTCGGAAGAAATTTATCTTAATTTATAATTCCAAATACACTTTTCATCAATTTGGTTATCTCAAATAGTAGTCAAAATATTACAAGTCTGTAGCTGAGATTGTCCAATCTCTGTGAGACGATATCATAAACTATACTAGAATTTGACATAGTACGAGCAGAAAATCCTATACAATGGTTCGGGTTGAAAACGAGTAATGAAAAAACAGATCAATTATCCGACCCGACTCCTATTTAATATGGATAAAAAATGAGTTAACCGGTGGATAATATGGGTAACCCACACTTCTTGTACATGATCACTTTTGGGAGATTCTTAGTTTCCTTAATTTGAGGAACCCCCAATTTGAGGCTTTACAAATGTAAAAGTTAGATCCATTGATTATCCATTGGTTATTCATTGGTTATCTATTTTCTAAATGGATAATATGGTTCTTATTCATATTTGACCCGTTTTTAAATAGTTCATTATCTAACTTTTTAGTGAATAATATGGGTGGTTAACTATTTTTTTTGAACCATTTTGCCACCCCTAATCTATGGACAAGTTGAATGGTTTTGGGCTCAAATAGCCACTTTTAGTTAAACCGAAAAAAGTAAAGAAGCACGGAAAAAAGAGGCTAAAAGTGAGGAATTTATTCTGAGTGATTATAGGATTCAATGGAAAGGAGTAGCCAAAGTTTGCATACAAGGTAAACTATTGTTATAAGCCCCAATGTTTAAATTGGCATTAAAATCATCTAAATTCCATAAGCCATAATCCCACATGATGTCTTCATATTTTGATGAGGCCTCAGTGGAGTAGAAGAAGCAACCACCTTGCTCTTGCTCAGCTGTGTTTTGGTACAAAAATGTCATTTCTTGCTTCCCTTGAGACAAATTTGGAACTTTATTATTCTCATTTTCCTCAAACAACACAACGAGCCTTTTTATGTCGTTCGGGTTATTTAATTGTTGTTGTTGTTGAAACTGTTGTCTTTTAGCTTTAATTTGTTTCGACTTATCAGTACTTGATTTCTTGACCTTTTTCTTGAAATGAGTCCTCCAATAGTTCTTGATCTGATTATCAGTTCTCCCTGGCAAGCCTCTAGCAATTGTCGACCATCTGCATATAATTTAGATGAATTAACCTAAATAATCGGTTAAAATAAATGTATAACCGTGTATAATAAGTGTATAATTTATGTATACCAGCTAAAAAAATTAAACAGTAAATTTGGCCGGCCATTTTTCTAAAAAGTCCTATTTTATTATGAGGTTATTGACATTCATAATCTAATGAAGAACTATAAATAATATCCAAAATTATTGCAGACAGTAACCTGTTACCCCATATAGCATGAAGTTCAAGAATGATCTTCTCTTCATATGGAGTTATCTGCCCTCTCTTAAGGTCTGGCCTTAAGTAATTCACCCATCTCAACCTACAACTTTTTCCATTTCTTTTTAATCCTACATAAACAAATAAACAATCATATGCTTAGTAATTGAGGGAGAAAATCGAGTTTTAAATTTCCAGAAACTGCATGATTATATAACCAAAGCGAATAAATCGCCCCTGAAATTATCCTAAAGGATCGAAACGTTACTAATGTTGCTAATAAGCTATTTTTTCGGAAAACTCCTACTAAGCTAATAAATTTTCCGATAAAGTTGTTAGTACCAGGTGAACTTATATTAGCCAAAACGTAAGAAAAGAAAATAGTAGCGAAATTTGGCATGAGTTAAAATAAAACTTATTATTACCTGCAAGCCTAGCAACAGAATTCCATCTACCTTCACCATGTAAATTTACATATTCAATGAGCAATCTATCTTCTTCAGCAGTCCAAGGGCCTTTTCTCCACTCTTCTTCTATAACTCCCCAATTTCCCATTTGTAACGGCAAATGACTGAATCTCATTGGATCATGACGGTAAAGCCACTGTAAGAAGTAAAAATAGCTTAAAAGCTAAAATATTGTGACATAATCAGCAAGTTGTGTTGCTATTTATATCTGCACCAAAGCCTCGTGTTCAGGGGCGGAGTTAGAACGTAGTTAGCGGGTTCGGTTGAACCCAGTAGCTTTGGTTCGAACCTTGTATTTGTCTTGAAAAATTAATTGAATATGTATAAATTATTAATTTAGAATCCAGTAACTTAAAACGATTAGAATTCCGAACTCGTAAGCTTAAAATTCTGACTCCGCCTCTGTTCGTGTTGGTTCTTCTCATCAGTCAATATTAGGGGTGCACAAACCGAACCGAAAAATCGCACCAAACAGAAAAGTCAAACCAAATCGATTAAAAAACCCGACTCAGTTTGGTTTGATTTGATTTGGTATTGAATAAAAAAACCCGAACCAACCCGACATATAAGTATATAATTTTTATATATATTATTTAAGATTTTATATAAAATTTTCTTTAAAAAATGTCTAGAAATATTTGGGATTCTCTTGCGGGATATAAATTTTAATAGAATATGAAGTGCTCCATATTTATTGACCTTAAATAATGGGTTGTATGATCAGTTTCTTATCAAGTGTTACTAAAATACGTCTATCTCTTTGTTCTTACATATTCATATCATATGTTAAGATGTATTAAATTCTTATATCTTTTTCGAATGTGAAGTGGTTATTAATATTTAGGTATCATATTGATTTTTATGTTTAATTACTAAATTCGGATAACCTGAAAGTGTATATCAATGAAAATTTATTATCAGACAACAAAATAAATAATTATTATGTGTTAACTAATGAAATTCTCGCATAAGAATATTTTAATTGATAATATGTTTGTTAACTTTTTATATTTTTACTAAATAGATGTATACGTATTAAATATTTAATAAAGTAAGATTAAAATAATATGTAAGTAACAAAAAATCCGAAAATCCGAAAAATCCGACAAAAACGAACCAATCCAAACCGATATAGTTGGTTTGGTTTGGTTTTGATAAAATCGAACCAACCCGATTCATGTACACCCCTAGTCAATATTTATGCCCTTTTAGATCATCAATTTCCTTTCTTCAACAAGCTAAACATGACTCCATTATTAGCACTAATAATAAAATATTATCCGTCCTCATCTATTTTGTACTTTTTTCCTAAAATAGTTATGTACGTGTACTTCTTACCGTTTCTACTCTGGAGAAATCAAAGAAAGCATTCAATTTTTTTTTTTTTGACAATCAAAGAAAGTTATAATATAACACGTGTAATTTTTACACGTGAAATTACAATTTGCTAAATAAACTTCAATTTACATAGTTAAATTCAGCTCTAAATTTTATGTATCCTAAATTCCTAATAAATTTTAATTTTCAGTTTAAATGAGTAAGAAATGGCGAAATAAAAGATTAAAATAGGGTAAGAAATGTAAAAAATGAAGAAAAGGTGACACATAAATTGTGAAGTGAATACGAGTTTGATGGGTTGATGATGTGGCAATACTTATGAGATAACGTTATCTTATTGTAGTTTAGTTGTAAACTTGTAATTTAAGTTGCAAGGTTAATGATCTCCAACGACTTTGATTTATTGAAACACAGACATATTTTATTAATTTGTCGTACTAAATTTCGTTTTATGATTTTATTTCAATTTTCAATAAATCTTAGCTCGATAATATCTGTAAAATTAACACAAAAATGATGAACCTTAAAAGAGGCTAGAAAGGCCACGTATAACCTGGGGTTATGAATCTAGACAACTAATACACATTTAAAAAGCCTTTAAAAATAAGATTTATCCCTTTGTTTTTTTCTGCAAATTAAGTACAAAAATTAGTAAATTAATTGGGTGGCTAATCGTTAAATGTGAAAGCCACTGGCAATCCAATAAGAAAGAACCAGGTGTGCATTTGCTTGCCTCTTAAGGATATAGGTGCATGATAATCACCATTATGCGATAATTAATTATAATTTGTTGGATGCCATTTAGGGTATTGGGGCTCATTAAAATATAAATATTTCCATTAAATATATTAGCTAAAGCATGTTCTTAGTACGTCATTTTGGAACAGCTGTGTTCCCTAGATTCTTGCTTTTCTTAGTTAAATTTTTGGGGTGTTTTTACCTATAGTCGGAGCCAGAAACTATTTATATTTAATAGGAGAAAAAATATATAAAACTTGAATCTTTTTGCATGTAACATACAAAATGTATATATATATATTATATACAAAAATTATATAAGTTTTATATATACTTTTTTGGTTGTCAAATATAAATATTTTCTGACTCAAGCTAAATCCATTTAATTTGATAGAGCCAAGGTATTGGGTCCAGAAAGGAGTTTCTAGAAG
The DNA here is from genome assembly GCA_026770625.1 of Nicotiana glauca. Classification (NCBI taxonomy): domain Eukaryota; kingdom Viridiplantae; phylum Streptophyta; class Magnoliopsida; order Solanales; family Solanaceae; genus Nicotiana; species Nicotiana glauca. Next base: position 6,072 of record MDKF010396796.1, read on the forward strand.
CATTAGCTCCTTTTTCTAAGAAATAAGTATTTAATTTGATAGAGCCAAGGTAATGGATTAGCAGACAACAACAACAAGAACAACCCAGTATAATTTTACTTAATGGAGTCTAGAAAGGATAATGTGTACGCAGATCTTATCCCTATCCTAGAGTAGAAAGACTATTTCCAAATAGACCCTCGGCATCCTTCCCTCTAAGAACTTCCCACCTTGCTCTTGGAGAGACTCGAACTCACAACCTCTTGGTTGAAAATGGAGGTTGCTTACCATCAGAATATAACTAAGTCTTTTCAGAATTTTCAAGTTGGTCTTTGCCATAGGTTTTTGTCACAATAAAAAACCTAGAATAGCCTAAACTTTCGTGGATTTTTCAAATCAATTACCAAACTTATATTTTTTTTTTAATTTTACACCTCTACTTCACATAGTGACTATTAATGAACGTCTCCGGCCATGTTGCTGAATGATGTGAAACGTAACAATGCTAGGAGAAGAAACGTCCTTTAAATAATAAAAGTGACAACAATAATTTGTTTAAAATTATTTGGCTAAATAATTAGATAACCCCTTAAAGTTATTATCATTTTTATTTAGACACTTTAACTGAGATGGTTACCTATTAAACACATGATTAATGCATAAATTGAGCCTATTAAACCTTTGTGCACTAAATAGTAAGAAAAAAGTATGAGCTTCGCTCGCGCTGACGTGACAAAATTAACCAATGAAGCGAAGCCACGTGGCTTTTTAAAGCAAAACTAATGTTGCACTTCAACATAAACCAGAATTCCAAATCTTTGGTCCACCACCATCATAATATCATATGAACCTTAGGGGTCGACCGGTAGAATGCATTAGAGAAAATAATGCATGCATTAGTTTTTTATATTACTAATCCCTTGTTTGGTATACTTTTTCAACCTATGTATGCTAATGCAAGTATTAGTATAAAGATCTGACTGATCGTTTTACCTTTTAGAATCCCATTCTCCTAGATAAAACTTTTCATACTTGCATTTACTGGTTTATAATTTGCGGGAATGGTTGGTTCGGGATTTGAAAGAGTTTGGGTTGAAATCAGAACACTTGGTTCCTTAAGGTTGGCTTAAAAGGCTAAGTTTGACTTCGGTCACCGTTTTGAGTAAACGACCTTGGAATCCGGATTTGAAGGTTCCAACAGGTTCGTATGATGATTTCAGACTTGGGCGTATGTCCGGATCAGATTTTGGATGACCCGGGAGCGTTTTGGTGCCTAATAGTGAAAGTTGATTCTTTAAGGAATTTGATGTTCTTAAATATTTGGTTTGGAGAAGGTTTTTGTGTTATTGAAGTTCGAACGGAGTTCCAAGACCGAGAATAGTTTAGTATTGCCATTCAAGGCTTGCACGCAAAATTTGGTCTCAATCCGAGTAGTGTAAGTGTGTTTCATTGCATTGGAAGTAAATTGAAGAACTTGAAGTTCATAAGTTTGATTCAATTGGTTTTAGGGGGTGATTCTTAGATTTAGCGTTGTTTCGGGCATTTCGAGAGTACCAGCGAGTCCGTATTATGATTTCAAACTTGTCGGTATGTTTGGACAGTGCCCGGGGGCCCCGTACGTCAATCGGACGAGGCTCTAATGAAGTTAGAAAATTTTGGAAGGAGCTGAAGCTCCAGGTATCTGTCATAACCGCACCTGCGGTTGGTCAGCCGCAGGTGCGAGACCGCAAAAGCGGTCGAGGCCTCACAGGTGCGGCCAATGGGAAGGAGCCCAGGAACCGTAAATGCGGCTCCTTTTCCGCAAAAACGAATTCGCAGAAGCGGCCCCCAGACCGCAGAAGTGGTCCCAGCCAGCCCAGCCCAGCTTCGCAGATGCGGACTCTCTCGCAAAAGCGCGACCGTAGATGCGGTCCCCTAATCGCAGGTGTGAAAATCACTGAAGGCATGCCTTCATTTAATATGGGAATGTGTCATTTTTGACACATTTCACTCATTGTTTGGGCGATTCGGGAGCTTCCAAAGAGGGGATCTCAACCTAGCATTGTGAGGTAGGTTATTTCTACTTAATATGGGTTTAAAACTTGGGTTTTGGGTAGATTAACACACAAAGATTAGTGAAAAATTATGGAATTAGAGTAAAATCTAGGGTTTTGATAAAAACATGATTTAACCACGAAATGTGTTATGGAATAAGGTAGAAATCATATATTATTGATCTTTAGGTTATGGGTAACAACTTCCCTAAAATATTTCCGAAATTCGGGCATATGGGCCCGGGGATGGATTTTAGGAAACTTATGTTTAGGGTTGTGGAATTACTTTAATAGTCAGAATACGAACTCTTGAGCTTGTATTGACTGGTTCTTACCTCGTTTAATTAGTTTTGGATCGTTTGGCTCCAAATTGAGGGTTTGAGCACGTCCTTGATATTGGAAGTAAGCTTTGGAGTGAGGTGAGTCTCCTTTCTAACCTCGTAAGAGGGAAATAAACCCCTAAGTGAATCTAATAGATGTATGTGATTGTTTGTGGGGGCTATGTACGTACGTGGTGACGAGAGTCCGTGCGTAGCTACTATTATGCTAATTGTTCGGGTAGTTTAGAATCCGTATCATGCTATACTTGCAAATGTTTATATCATTTCATGCTAATGAGATCACTTTGGACATGTTAGGGTTGAAATAAATATATATGAACGTATGCACTTACTTGAGGACTTGTATGAATTTATTTGACTATGAATGCGCCTTTATGTGCCTTCTTGATAATAATTGATATTTGTGGATCGGGTCGATCGCCTCGGTAGAAATAGATGCATCTGTGGTTCGCGTCATTCAACCCTCTATCAGAGCACAGTTTCTTTTATGTTGGACAGGGTCGTACGACCTCGGCATAATGTGCGCATGATATTTAAGTGAAATCTTATCCATGATTTACTCTGTTAAATGCCTTGAAGTGCAAGTATTATAAGGCATGACTGAAACTGATATATTGTTCTCTTTAAATTCTAAGCTTGCCATTATGTCCATGTTATCCATGCTTAGTATAATCTTTAATATTATTGGTATTGACTTTAGTAAGTTTCAAGTCGACCCCTCGTCACTGCTTCTTAGAGGTTAGACATGATACTTGCTGTGTACATGTTATTTATGTACTCATACTATGCTTCTGTACTTAATTGTACATGATCTGAGGCAGGTACATCTGGCTACCAGTTTGGTGCGCATTCTTGACTGTAGGCAGAGATTTCACGGTGAGCTGCTCCCTTCCTATGCCATTCATCAGCATGATGGAGTCTCTCTGTGTTTTTGATTGTCTATTCTATTTCAAATAGTATGATAGATTTATTCTTTTGTATATTCTACTAGATTCCCATATACTTGTGACATCGGGTCTTGGCACATACATTGGTAGCCTATTCTTTTTGGTTGTATATCTATTACTTTATGTTGTTGATTATCACTTGTTTTAAATTGAAGTTAAGAAAAATGCTGGAGTTGTTTTGGTAAAGTAAAATGAGAACACGCTAATATCTTCGGGCTGGCTTGCCTGACAACAGTGTCGGGCGCCATCATGACCTATAATGAAATTGGGTCGTGACAATTAGTTATACAACCTATTTTATTACCTTATGTATAACTAATACATTGATAACCGTGGTATTAGCAATACCAAGGCTGTTAATGCATGCATGCTTAAAGACAAAGTTGTCCTTAACGTCCCTTAAAGCTAAAGAATATGGAAGGTATTTTTGTAAATAACTAAAATTATGCAATGCATTTAACTTTTAATACATCACACCAACTAGTGGATGTAAAATAATCTCTACATAACTAATAATTACATTACTAACTCATTCATTACTAATCCCTGCATTTACTTATATGCCTTATTCAACATTATCTTTATACACGTTTGATATGAGGTATAAGAAGGTATAGTGCTGATATAAAAATTTAATATTACATTAATACTTTATTTGGTTAGCAAACCTGATATAAGTTATCCCGGAATTAAAATTAATATCGAGATAACTTATACCTTGTAGAGGGTGGAGTACTAACTCAGTTAAAGTGTCTAAGTAGAATTTAGTGACAACTTTAGGGTGCTGTCCATATATTTGGCTAAAATATTTCTCTAGAAAACTTCAAAAGTTGAAGTTACAACTAACGCCTTGAGAGTAAGAGATATTAATTCATGACCTGGCTTATCAAAGCCAGTGGTACGCATAGCAAAGTATTCAATTCTTTTTAATAATAGACAATTTTTGCTTAGATGATATTGTATTTTGTAGAAAAAAATGTAAAATCTTATAAAAAGGAAAGAAAGAAAGATTGGATACTTTTAATAGTAGAAATATTTTAGGATTTGATTTAAACTACTTAAATGTTCATATTAGCAAATAAATTTTTTACACTAAAATCTAAGGCAATATATTTCAAATATATGGTTAATATCTTGTTAACTTGAATTAATCTTTAGAGTATAAATGTGACGACCCGGCCCGTCGTCACGTGAGTTACCGTCCCGTTTCCCCCATATTATGTTTCTCTATGCTTCATTATCGGTATTTGAGGTGATCGAGTCGAATTGGATTGGTTTTTGATGGAAATGAGACACTTAGTCTTTTTGAGGAAAGCTTGTTTTGAAAAAGTCACCTGAAAGTTGACTATTTAGTTAGAGGGCTCGGATATGAATTCCGGTGATTCAGTTAGCTTCGGGGGATGATTTGTGACTTAGAAGGGCGATCGGAATTGGTTTTGGAGGTCCGATGTAGAATTAGGCTTGAATTGGTGAAGTTAGTATTTTGGCGAATTCCATTTGGTAGGTGAGATTTTGATCCAGGGGTCGGAATAAAATTCCAAGAGTTGCAGTAGTTCTGTTAGGTCCCGGAGGCCTCGGGGTGATTTCGGGTGGTTAAACGGAAGAAAATTTGAAGTTGAAAATTGCAGATTCTTGGTTGCAGCAGGTATTTTCGCATCTGCGGAAAGGAGACCACAGATGCAGCTGCGCGGAAGCGGAGGAGCCATCGCAGAGGCGGAAAGGTATTCACAAAAGCGGATCCGCATGAGCGCAAAGGTCTCGAGAGGTTCAGTAGGCTCCAGCCTCCAGTTTTCTGTGGTACTCAGGGCGAGGATGCCCAGGGATTTCTTGACAAGTGTTAGCGTATGCTTTGGACGACAGGGATTCTGGAGTCCAGTGGAGTAGCATTCACCGCATTTCAGTTCACTGGGGCTGCCTTCACATGGTGGGAGGCATATGAGCAGCGTAGGCCGGCAGGTGCAGCGCCTTTTTCATAGAAGGAGTTCTCCACTATCTTTTTGGAGAAGTGGGTACCATAGTCTCAGAGAGAGGAGCTGCGTAGGCAGTTCGGGTGGCTTCGACAGGGGGACATAACTGTGACCCAGTATGAGGCGAGATTTTCTGAGTTAGCCCGTCATGCCTCCTGGATAGTTCCGACCGACAGAGAGAGGATCAAGAGGTTTGTAGATGGACTTAACTATCACCTTCGTGTTCTGATGACTCGAGAGAGAGTTCTGGGTATTTCCTTTAAGGAGGCAGTTGATATTGCTCGTGACATTGAGATGGCACGCTGATGTGCCAGAGAATTTTGGCACATTTCAATACTAATTGCTTAGATATTAGCTTGATTTAATGCAATTATAACCGATATTTATGTAGTTTTGTTACTTCTACAGTATATAAGGAAGGGGAACTCAAGAATATGGAAATGGAAGCAAAAAAGACAAGAAAAGAGAAAAATGTTGCACAAATGCTGATCTGCGGTTCACTATGCAATCGCAGATCAGACATGCGAGCCGCATAATGGACAAAAGAATCGCAGACTAAAGCAGAGACCTCAGCCTAATTTCAAGTGAAGAATGCGATTCAAGATGCGACCGCATAATCAAAATGCGGTCCGCATAGTGATCGCATAACCAACCATGAAGACTATTGCAGGTCAAAGATGCGAGACAAAATGCGGCCGCATAACTCAAATGCGGACCGCATACTTGTTCTGCGACAAGAATGGGGTCGCATATCGGACCTGAAAGGGCAATTTTGCCCATTTTCTTTCTCGATATTTTCCCCATTATAAATAGTTTTATGAAGTCTTTGTGGGCTCATCTTATCTAGTCTTTACACTACATTCCAAGACATAAATATTGTCTCTTTTTGGAAGCTTTTGGTTGAAGATTCCCTACTTTGTAAGCATTCATGGCATTAAATATTAGTTGGTCCTTGTATTTTAGCATGTGTAGCTAACTTTAAATACTAAAGTTGTGGACCCTAAATGGGTATTATGTTAATGGGTGTTTAACATTAAATATATGTATAATGGTTGGTTGATATTTATTTATTTCTCATTCTTCATTTATTGTTGGTGGTTGCAAACATTAACAAAAGCCATTAAATTCTTGCTCTGCTTGGGAAAGTGAGTTAGAATATGGTAGAAGTAGATATCAATGACTCAAGGCTTTAAACCTTATTTAATAAAATCGCTTAGGAATAAGTGAGTTTTAGTTGGCATACATTGATGATTCTTCATTGCAACTCTTTTACATTTGGGAAAATTATAAAGAGGAAATACTACTCAACTGTTGGGAAATATTGGGTAGTATATTAGGCATCATTTGCATATCAAAAGAACCTTCCATTAGAAATATATCATATTAACACCTGTAAACATTACACTTCATTAAAGGGGACACAACCTTGGTTGCTTAATCAAATTGATCACTTGTTAAACATTTCAATTAGTCGTTACTTCAAATCAAACTCCTTACATACTCTTGTTACTACAAACCACTATCTTGTTACTACTAACCGAATAGAGATAAGACTTTAGTTGAGCAACACACTGAACAAGTAACCTTTTCACACCTATTCCCTGTGGGATTCGACCCCAACCTTGTTGGGTTATTATATTTGACACCGACCGCCTTACACTCTTAATTAAAGTGTAATTTGAGCGTATCAAATTTTGGCGCCGTTGCCGGGGAATACGGTCTTGAAATTACTATTTAGTGTGTACTTTACTTAACGTCTACTTCTATTCCATCACACTTTGCTTGCTTTGCTTGGTGTTGATAGGAAAACATGTCCGATTATGATGATGATGTGGAGGGAGAAATGGGAGAAAATAATTTCGCAGACATCGAAGAATACATTGAGGATACCAATGCCATTGTGCCTCCAGTTGTTGTAGCGGCAACATTCAAGGTGGAGCATGGTTTAATTCTGATGCTTAAGGCAGAAGGGTTCTTCAGGAATTCCACCGACGATGATCCAACGCAACACCTTAGGAATTTCTTGGGTGTGTGCGCAATGCACAAACAAAACAATGTACCCAACGATGCCCTGAGGTTGAGATACTTCAAGTATTCTCTAGCTGGGGATGCATGGAAATGGCTCCAGAATCTACCTCCCAACTCTATTTATTCTTGGCCCGAGCTTGTTCGGGCGTTTCTATCCAAATGGTTCCCACAAAGCAAAAAGTTTGAGTTGCGGGATAAGATTTTCTTCTTCAAGCAGATACAGGGGGAGCAGTTGTATGAGGCATGGGATCGCTTCAAATTATACTTGGTGAGGTCTCCAAACCATGGGTTCCCGGATTCCATGTTGTTGGAAATTTTTTACATGGGTTTGGATCCTATGAACCAAGCCATCGCCAAGAATGTAGCTGACATATCTTTCATGGACAAATAATTTGCTCGAGTTACGCAAATCCTGGATAAAATGGCAAAGCATAACCAAGCATGGCATTCAGAGGATACCACCGGAGGAATCTCATATGGCTCTCCTTCTTTGAGCAATTTGATCAAGGAAAATCAGGAGAGGGATCAAGTGATTGTTGGGCTTGCTACAAATGTAAATGTGCTAACAAAGATGTTTACCGAGAATCAGACAAAGAAAGTGAATGCAGTGGAGGATATCCAACCCAACATGGAGGAAAATTTTGAGGAAGCGAATTATATCAACAACCCTCAAGGAGGGTATCAGAGGCAACCCTACCATGGTCAAGGGAAACAAAGCCAATGGAGGCCAAACCCGCAAGGGCAAGGCAACCAACAATGGAGAAATGATCAAGGTAACTCGCATCAAGGAAATTGGAACAACAACAAAAACTTTGCAAACCGGAGCTCCAACCCTTATGTCCCCCAAAAGGTCATTATGCAAATCAAGGGTCATCGAGTGAGTCAATGTTAGAAAGCATGCTTGAAAGAGTGTTGCAAAACCAAGAGAAGTCTGACGCATCCATGAGAAACATGACCGAAGTTGTTGGCTCTCACACCGCATCTATCCAAAAGCTAGAGATGCAAATGAGAGACCTTTCAAGAGAGCAAAACCCAAAGCAAAAAGGGCAACTTCCTAGTGTTACCATTGTGAACCGAAGAGTGGTGAAGGTGGCTCAACCTCTCACGTCATGGCAATAACTACAAGAAGTGGGAAGGTTTTACAAGGTGATATTGAACAAGAGGTTTTTGGGGAAGAAGTCGAACAAGAAGTTGAAGCCGAAGAGCAAGGGGTTGTTGAAGTTGAAAGGGTGCCGGAAAAAGAAAAGGTACAAGAAGTAATCCAAGAAAAGGTGAAGGAAAAGGAGAAGGAGACATCAAAAGCTCCACTTCCTATTCCTAGACCTCCTCCGCCTTTTCCTCAAAGACTTATTCAAAGGGTTGATGATAGCAATCTTGAGAAATTCTATGATATCCTTAAGTAATTGTCGGTGAACATTCCATTTCTTGGAAGCTTTCCAAGAAATGCCGGGGTTTGCCAAATATTTGAAGGATTTGATCACCAAAAAGAGGACCACCAAGAATGAGGTAGTAAACATGACTCATCGTGTTAGCTCCATTATTTCCACAAGCCCTGTCCAAAAGAAAGAGGACCCGGGAGCATTTACTATCCCATGTACTATCGGAGAGCGTGATTTTGCAAGAGCCCTTTGTGACAATGGGGCTAGCATCAACTTGATGCCACATGCCATCTACAAGCAAGCAGGATTAGGGATGCCAAGGCCAACAAGCATGAGTTTACAAATGGCCGATCGATTTATTAAGCGACCGGTATGAATTGTTGATGATGTGATTGTGAAAGTTGGAGAATTCAATTTGCCTGCCAACTTTGTGATTCTTGATTGTGCTGTAGATAAAGAAATCCTTATCATCTTGGGGAGACCATTCCTAGCCATGGGAAGAGCACTCATGGATTTGGAGCGAAATGAAATTAAGTTCCGGGTGAATGATGAAGAAGTCATATTTCAAGCGAGAAAGGGTATGAAATTACCCCACGAGTATGAGAGTATTTCGGTGATAGATGTGGTTGATAAGGTAGAAGATGTCGTCGAATTGAAAATGGAAGAGCAATGCCTTGGTGAGGCATTGGCGGCTATCTTGGTGAACTTTGATGGCGAGGACATGGATGGGTACATGGAGTCGGTAAATGCATTGGAGGGTCTTGGATCCTACACTTATACTCCGACAAAGCTTTCTCTTGACTTAGAGAATAGGGCCATACCTCCTTCCAAGCCATCAATCATTGAGCCACCGCAACTAGAGCTCAAACCTCTACCGCCGCACTTAAGGTATAAATTTCTTGGCTCTAATGATACTTTACCCGTAATTGTTTCGTCTTTGTTAAATGATGTGCAGCTAAACCAATTGTTGGAGGTCTTGAAAGAACACAGGCAAGCCATTGGATGGACTGTTGCGGACATCCGTGGGATCCCCACGGGAATTTGTGAACATAAAATCCAATTGGAGAGCGAGACAAAGCCAAGTGTGGACCATCAAAGGCGGTTGAACCCGTCAATGCAAGAGGTCGTAAAGAAGGAGATTATCAAATGGTTGGATGCCGGAGTAGTTTACCCCATTACGCTTCGTAGGTGAGCCTAGTACAATGTGTGTCAAAAAAGGGTGGAATGACCGTGATCGAGAATGAGAAGAATGAGCTCATCCCAACACGAACCGTGACCGGATCGCGAGTTTTTATGGAATATCGGAAGCTTAACAGTGCAACTTGCAAAGACCACTTCCCTATGCCTTTTATTGATCAAATGCTTGATCGGCTAGCGGGGAGGTTATTCTATTGTTTCCTCGATGGGTATTCCGGCTATAATCAAATCAACATCGCTTTGGAAGACCAAGAGAAAACTACTTTCACTTGCCCGTATGGCACATTTGCTTTTAGTCGGATGCCATTTGGTTTGTGCAATGCTCCGACTACCTTCCAAAGGTGTATGATGTCCATATTCTCCGACATGGTTGAGGATTTTCTTGAAGTCTTCATGGACGATTTCTCTGTGGTTGGTGATTCATTCGAGCACTGTATTAACAACCTTAGACAAGTGCTCAAGAGATGCGAAGAAACAAATCTTGTGCAAAATTGGTAGAAGTGTCACTTCATGGTTGACGAAGGCATTGTGATTGGGCACAAAATTTCAAAGCATGGTATTGAAGTCGACCGGGCAAAGATTGAGATTATTTCAAAGCTTCCTCCACCGACTTCCGTGAAAGGTGTTAGGAGTTTTCTAGGGCATGCTGGGTTTTACAGGTGCTTCATCAAAGACTTCTCCAAGATTGCTAACCCCATGTGCAAACTCCTCGAAAAGTATGCCAAGTTTGTGTTTGACGAGAATTGTCTTAAAGCTTTTGAGGAGTTAAAGCAAAGGCTCACCAAGGCACCCATCATTGTCACGCCCAATTGGTCACTTCCTTTTGAGCTCATGTGTGACGCCAGTGGTGTAGCCATTGGAGCAATGCTTGGACAACGTCACAACAAAGTTCTCCATCCGATGTACTATGCAAGTAAAACTCTCAATGGGGCACAAATGAATTACATGGTTACTGAGCAAGAGCTTCTTGCTATAGTGTATGCTTTCAAAAAATTCCGGGCCTATTTGTTGGGGTCCAAGGTGGTGGTATACACGGATCATGCGGCTCTTTGCTATCTCATGGCAAAGAAGGATGCAAAGACTCGATTGATTCGATGGGTCTTGTTGTTGCAAGAATTTGACTTTGAGGTCAAGGATCACAAATGAACGCAAAATCAAGTGGCGGATCATTTGTCAAGGCTTGAAGAGGCATGGAGACCAAAGGGAGATCTTGAAATCAATGATGCATTCCCGGATGAGCACATATTGGCATTATCTAGCACTTTTGCTCCTTGGTATGCCGATATTGATAACTACTTGGTTAGTGACCTTATCCCGGACGGATTGGAATCGTATCAAAGAAAGAAATTTTTGAGAGACTGCCAGCAATACGATTGGGAGGAGCCATACTTGTTACGTGTGTGTGCTGACAATATTATCAGAAGGTGTGTTCCCGAAGAAGAGGTTATGCCGATTCTCAAGGCATGCCATGATTCACCTGTTGGGGGTCATCATGGAGGAAATCGAACGACAGATAAAGTTCTTGAATGTGGATATTATTGGCCTTCCATCTACCATGATGCCAATCAAATTGTCAAAGCTTGCGATCAATGTCAACGACAAGGTTCAATCTCCAAGAGGCATGAAATGCCAATGTACTTTGTGATGGAGATAGAGATTTTTTACGTATGGGGGATCGACTTCATGGGTCCCTTTGTAAGTTCTTGTGGAATGAAATACATCTTGGTATCTATGGACTACGAGTCCAAATGGGTTGAAGCAATTGCCTTACCAAACAATGAGGCGAGGAGTGTGATCACTTTCTTGAAGAAAAACATATTTACGCGGTTTGGCACCCCTAGAGCCATTCTTAGTGACTGTGGATCTCATTTTTGTAACAAGGCTTTTGCGGGGCTACTTGAGAAGTATGGCGTAAAGCACAAGGTAGCCACACCCTATCATCCGCAGTCAAGTGGTCAAGTTGAGGTTTCCAACCGGGAGATCAAAAGCATCTTAGAAAAAACTGTGAACGCAAATAGGACCGCCTGGTCAAGGAAGCTAGATGATGCATTATGGGCATACCGCACGGCCTACAAAACTCCTATTGGTACTTCTCCTTATCGGCTAGTCTTTGGTAAAGCATGTCATCTACTCGTGGAGTTGGAGCACAAAGCTATGTGGGCATTGAAAAGACTGAACTTAGACTGGGCTGAGGCTGCAAATTTGAGGTTGACGCAACTCAATGAAATGGTGGAATTCTAATTCCATGCTTATGAAAGTGCAGCTGTGTACAAAGAACGGATGAAGTTTGTCCATGACAAGAAGATCTTGAAAAGAGAGTTTAAGGCAGGTGATTTGGTCTTGCTCTTTAATTCGAGACTAAAATTGTTTCCGGGCAAGCTTAAATCAAAATAGTCCAGTCCATTCAAGGTGGTGACTGTCTTTCCTTATTGAGCGGTGGAATTAGAGTCGACAGATGGGTCCCGGACATTCAAGGTAAATGGTCAATGCATCAAGCATTATTTGGGCACTGATGGTGAAAATCCATGCCCGACCATTGAGTGAAATCAAAAGAACATCAATTCCGTCGTGCCGCGATGTTAAATCAAGCGCTTCATGGGAGGCAACCCATGTGTGGTAACAACCTTTTGTTCCTTGAATTTTTCAATTTTTGGTAGATAGATTTATTTGAGAAATTCAAAGTGTGTGTTAGAGTGCAGGGGGTTCAAAAGATCTCAACACTTGGTGAGGACGCATAAAATTTGAAGAAAAGGCATAAGGTGAATTCTGCGGTAGGAATGCGATCGCATTGTTGTTATGCGGACCGCATTTTGACCGCAAACATAGGCAGAAAGTTTGTCCAAAATTAGAGTTCAATATGCAGTGGAACGGTGCACTCTGCGGTCTGCATTTCACTTATGTGACCGCATTGTGCACCGCAGACCCTTCCTTCTCAGCTTGCTCTTTAAAATCACTGCATAACACATATGCGGTCGCATAGTCTGTTCTGCGGTGAAGTGTCCACCGCATACTTGCCAGGTAAGCTTCACACTCGTCTCTCACTCATTTAACAAAAACAAAATAAAAAAGAAAGAGAAAAAGGCAGAAAAGAAAAACAAACGAAAAAGAAAAAGACAAAAGAGGAACTCGATCGAGCCCCGGACTGAGACAGATCAAAATCACCCAAGGACTCCATTTATTACCCTTGTGCCCTCTTCTGGTATGCAAACCCGTTTCCTCCCTCATTGTGTTTTTAATTTCTTTGTAGTTTCAGATATCGTTTTTGTTTAATCCTATACAAATGCTTATCTTAGGATTTTGTGTAGTTGTTTCTTGCTGGTGTAGTTTCTTCTGGGCTAAAAATGATGTGGGGTAAGGGGTAGAACAAAAATAGGGCCTCCATTGTTGAATACTAGGGTGAGTTGTTGAGGACGATGACTTCTGCGGTCCGTATTTATGAAATGCGATCCATATTTTAGTCGCAGAATAAGCCTTAGGTCCTCTAAGGACGATAGCGAAATGCGGTTGATATACGGTCGCATAGTTAAAATGCGGTCCGCATATTGACCGCATAATTGAAACCATTATTGCCTATTGAAGAGGGTGAAATGCAGTGGATATGCGGTCGTAGAACTCAAATGCGGTCCGCATACCCACCGTAGAGTTAAACAGAACTCCCAGTGAATGAGCCTTGCATTCTGCGGCCATTCTGCGATCGCATTCTCTACTCTGTGGTGAGTTATGCGATCGCATTTAGAGATGCATGTTTTGGGCATCCAGTCTGCAATGGTTATGCGGTCCGCATAGTGGTTATGCAACTGCATAACCCATCGCAGATTGAACCTACTTTGTGGCCATCAGTTCTGTGATGACTCTGCGGTCCGCATTGTGGTTTTGCGACCGCAGAGTACGCCACATTTTGAACTTATTCTTTAAATTTCTTCTGTGTTTATTTCACTGTGTTTCTAGTGGCACTCACATTTCACCCTTGTGCAGATATGGCTCCCAGACAAAAGCATACCCTACCAAAGCCCTTCTTCAAACCAAAGTCGAAGCGACAGAGGACAGAATCTGTAGAACCATGGCCCTCCCAGTCTGATGAGGATCTGCTCCTACCCCAGGTTGATTTGGTAGCAGAAGCAAGGAGGAAGCATAGGGCTGATTTCTATCTCCGCTGGGGAATAGAGGGGTCCCGGGAAAAGTACAAATAAGGGCTTCTCAAACAAAAACTTCTGCCCGAGAAGCAATTGAGCCTGAACGGGTTGAAGGACAAGTACCCCCATATCTTGGAGAACATCAAGACGAGAAAATGGGAGTCCTTCGCTAAGCCATCGGCTGAATACAACGAATCTATTGTTCGGGAATTTTATGCATCGTATGGGGCCTCTAGGACCAAGCACCAAAAACGAAATAGAGACTTCACTGGTGAAGTGATTGTCCGAGGGCAAACAGTCTTTTGCCATGACATTACCATAAACGATGTATATGTCCCAGACTGGAGTCCTGGCACCACAGAATATGATGAGAGGTTTGCGAACCGGGAAAGTGAACGAGGGTGGATTGCCTCCATAATTGCAAAGGGAGCCCCTGCCTGGATCAACCCTGGCCAGAAGATCTACAAGGAAAGTCTGTCAAGAGAGGGTTGTTTCTGGCTTGCCTTCCTCACTTCTAGATTGATACCAACTCAGAACGAAACGGAGATTTCCATTGAGAAGGCACTGCTCATTGCATTCATCATGAATGGTATTAAAATAGATGTAGGGGAAGTGATATTTCAGGAGATAGGGATCAGGGCCACACAAAAAGCTACCTCACTTCCATTCCCTTCCTTGATCACAACACTATGCAAGGCTGCGGGAGTCCCGGTTGATGAATGCCACGACATAAAAGGAAAGGAGCCAGGGGTCATTGATATCACTCGCCTTGTTAATGCTGCTATCCCACGAGTGGTCCCAAGTCAGGCACAAACTACTGCAGAGCCATCAGATTCCCAGCCTACTGAGGTCCCTTCAGCTACTGAGGCACTATTTTCCACTCCCCAGCCTACTTCTCAAGCCACTACTCCCCAGCCTGCTACGGCCATTGCTGTTATCTCTAAGCTTCGTCTATTGGCTTAGCATGCCAATGCTAAATTTGACCAAATTCTGAAGACATTGCAGAGTCTTATAAAGCAAGCCCTGACCCCCATGCAAGCCTCAGTGGCATCCATTCAGCAGCAGCAGTCAGACTATGCAGAGCATTTGCAGCAACTTGAGTTGCGGGTGGAGACGATAGAGCGGGGCGAAGTGAGTGGGTTGCCTGAACTCAAGAAGGAGGTTACTGCTATGAAGCTTGAATTCAAAAAAATTCAGAATTTGGAATTCGATCTATCATCCCTCCTCCCTATAGATGATGATCAGGGTACATGTCTAATGCCTCCAGATTTGGGTCTGCACTTCTCGACATTGATGACTAAGCCTGTCCTTCCTACCCCCGGAGCTTCCCAAACTAAAGCTCCTCCAGCACCTACTGTGATCCCTTCTAAGGAGGACTCCGGAGGTTTTGATAAATCAGAGGATGAGGAGGATGAGGAGAGTTCGGGGTATTCGAGAGATGAAGTCCCTCAAGATAAGGGAAAGCAGATTATAGATGCCTCAGTTGAGGATGCTACTCTTGAGGAGGATGCCGATGACAAAGTGGAGCAAGTAGATATCCAGCAGGCAATCCAGAAGTCTTTAGTAGACCAAGCCATTCTTGCAGTCCCTGTGGCCACCCCATCATTAGTGGGCGAGTCTAGCAGTTCACGGGCTCCAGCACCTGCACCATCTCCAGCTCCAGCTCCAGCTCCGACTCCTACTCTTGACCAGCATGAGTGCATCACTTCTCAGACCGAGCTTTCGTCAGCCCAAGTCTCCACATTTGAGGGTGACCCCTCCAGCATTCAGCCAGCTACTGACTCCCATAGCACTTAGTGTGCCTCAGGGAGCTTCACCTCAAACTCATCTCTCTATTTTTATGCATTGGGGACAATGCATGCTTTAAGTTGGGGCTGGAAGGTAGCATTGTAGATATTTTTGTGTAGATATTCTTGTGTGATATTGGAAGTTAGAATTAGAATCTTTGTATATATGCATATCAGTAGTTTAACCATCAAACTCATGTACTTATGCGTATATTGTGTTCTGTATATATTGGTATGACTTCGGAACATGAGTTGTGTTTTTAATGATGATGTTAATATTAGTGTTTACTTTGTGTTCATAATAGTGCTGTGTATAATAGTATTGTGTTCATAATGGTTTTGTTAACGTTAGTATTCATCGTTATCCTTATATAAGAAAAACAACAAAAAAAAGTAGATAGTGATTAAGAATCAATCCCCTTTGGTTTTTCTTTTCCCGGTTCTTTTCCAAGGGTGTAATAGTCTAACCAGAATCGTAGGATGGGTCATTTTGACCGGTTTGGTGTAATTGCCTAGTGTCAAGCATGTGCGTCTGTACATATCATATACCCTTCGACACATACAAATATATATATATATATATTGTTTTTGTCGACTTTTCCCGATGATGGATTTATTGAGAACTTTCTTAAGGGAGTTAGTCTTTGTGATCAACTTTCTGAACTTGAGGCTCGCTCTGTGACTCTATGGCGACCTAGAGTTATATGTGTGTCTATGATGAAAGCCTTGAGTTGCCAAGTGTCGACTCGGAAGCGTCAAATTATGTGAATGAAGCAGTTCATGTGCCATGTGTGTTAGTGTTTGTTCAAATAAATCTTGTGTTTACTTCTATCATCTAGAACTTGCCCGGTTGGTTTTTCAATGCTAATGATAGTATGTTTGGTTGGAGGAATGATCTTAGGCATTCTTTGTTTTTACTTGCAAAACCTCTTTAGCCTTTCAAGCCTACCTTTGCATAAATAATACCACTAGTACCCAATTTGAGCCTTTAAACCTTTTCTTTGGCCAACTCATTACAAACCTTTCCCCTTTTGAAAAATAATTCCACCTCTTGAACCCGTCCTTCTTTGAATATTGAGAATGAGGCTAAAAGCCTAAGTTGGGGGTGGGATCGAAGTGGAGATGGGTAAGGTTGTAAGTTGAGTTTAGGACCACATGCCTCAACAGTGTTTGTTTAAATTATTCAAGCTCCAAGAAAAAAAAAGGGAGAGAAAGATATGTGTATTAAAAAAAAGAGAAAATATGTGTATGTATATAAAGTATGGAGTCTTGAATAAAAGTTAGAAGAGGTATGTAAGGTAGTTCTATATTGGAAACTAGATGAAAATGAGGCTTTGGGGGTTTGAAAAGAAGCAAAGTGCAAAAGAATGGAAAAGTATGAGTAGTGTTCAAGGAGGGTTAAGTCACTTGTACCCAAATGTTTATCCAAACCTTCCCTAAACCTAAATTACAAGCTAAAAAAAGTCCTTATGAGACCTCTAACCGAGCATACTTGAATAAGCGGTGAATTAAAATAAGGGCAAGCTTATGGTATGAAACGTTGTAACACTTGAAGTTCTTTCTGAGAGTGAGTGTGTTTGTAAATGGTCCCTTTCTGTGTCCTTGTAGATATTGTGATTTTAGGACCTTCTTTCTAATGAGGGTACATGAACTGTGGAATTAAACGGAAGTTGAGCTTTTTGAGTCAAATGCAATTGCACTCAGCTGAGGGTAAAATTTTGTCGCAATGTCTGAGGCTCAAAGTTCACAAGTTGATTAGTTTTCCTTGTAAATACTATCAGTTCAGGAAGGGTAAAACAATTGTAGATGCATGTTTGAAATACTAGCAATGAACATCATCCTTAGTCATTATTGTTTCGTGTTTTGTAAATAGAGTCTAGAATAGGCTAAGTATGTTTTAGTTGCTTGAGGACAAGAAAGAGTTTAAGTTGGGGGTGTTGATGTGCTGGAGAATTTCAGAATATTTCAATACTAATTGCTTCAGTGGTGCTCCGTCTAGGGGTCAGTTCCAGCAGGGCAGAGGTCGTTCATTCAGGCCTCCTCCGTCAGCCTGCTCTGAGTATCATGGGTCATCTTCCGATCGGGGTCATTAGGGTTATCAGCAGAGTCAGCCATCTCTTAGCGCTCTTTCGGCACAGGGTTTATCACATGCTCTATCTGTTCAGGGTTCCTCCAGACCGAGTGCGTCAGCCAGTCACTCTGGTGCGCGAGATTCCCTCCAGTCCCATTCTCCCGCACCCACGAGCTGTTTTGAGTGCGGGGAGTTTAGGCACATGTGGAGGCAGTGTCCTTGGCTTCGTGGTAGTCAGTCTCAACAGAGGGGTCAGCCCTCATCTTCTGGACCATCTTCTTCAGCACTTGCCCTGCCATCTAGGGGTGAGGGTCAGGCAACTAGGGGTTGCCCTAGAGGGGGAGGCCGATCGGGTGGTGGTCAGGCTCGTTTCTATGCTCTTCAGGGACGGTTAGACGCTATTGCTTCGGATGCGGTTATCACAGGTATTATTTTAGTCTGCCACAGGGATGCCTAAATTTTATTTGATCCCGAATCTACCTATTCCTATGTGTCTTCTTATTTTGCTCATCATTTGGGTACGAACTGGGGGTGTCTTGCATTACCTGTTCATGTATCCACCCCGGTGGGCGATACTATTGTGGTAGACCATGTGTATCAGTCGCGCTTAGTGACTATTAGGGGTCTGGAGACCCGAGTTGACTTGTTGCTATTGAGCATGGTTGACTTTGATGTTATTCTGGGCATAGATTGGCTATCTCCGTGCCATGCTATTTTAGACTGTCATGCTAAGACTGTCACATTGGCCATACCGGGTGTTCCGAGAATTGAGTGGCATAGTATGAATGACTATGTTCCCAGAAGGGTGGTTTCTTTCTTAAAGGCCCAGCGGATGTTTGGGAAGGGTTGCCTATCGTATTTGGCTTTTGTGAGAGATGTTGGAGCTTAGACTCCTAGTCTTAATTCTGTTCCCGTTATGAGGGACTTCCCTAATGTGTTTCTAGCAAACCTGCCGGTCATGCCACCGGACAGGGACATTGATTTCGGTATTGATCTGGTGCCGGGCACTTAGCCCATCTCTATTCCTCCCTATCGTATGGCACTAGCAGAGTTAAATGAGCAGCTTCAGGAACTCCCAGAGAAGGGTTTTATTCGTCCTAGTGTGTCACCGTAGGGTGCACCGGTCCTATTTGTGAAGAAGAAGGATGGCACAATGAGAGTGTGCATTGATTACAGGCAACTGAACAAAGTGACAGTGAAGAACAAGTATCCACTACCGCGTATTGATGATTTGTTTGACCAGCTCCAGGGGGCAAGGGTATTCTCTAAGATTGATCTCCGTTCAGGCTACCACCAGCTGAAGATCAGGGATTTGGATATTGTGAAGACTGCCTTCAGGACTAGATATGGGCATTATGAGTTTCTGGTTATTTCTTTTGGGCTGACTAATGCCCCAGACGCGTTCATGCACTTGATGAACAATGTATTTCGGCCGTATCTGGATTCATTTGTGATTGTTTTTATTGATGATATATTGGCGTGCTCGCATAGCCAGGAGGAGCACACTCAACACTTGAGGGTGGTATTACAGAGATTGAGGGAAGAGAAGCTTTATGCAAAGTTCTCCAAGTGTGAGTTCTGGCTTGGTTCTGTGGCTTTCCTGGGGCACGTGGTGTCCAGTGATGGTATTCAGGTTGATCCGAAGAAGATAGAGGCCGTGCAGAGTTGGCCTAGACTGACCTCAACCACGGAGATTCGTAGTTTCCTTGGATTGGCAGGGTATTATCGCCGGTTTGTTCAAGGATTTTCTTCCATTGCATCGCCCTTGACCAAGTTGACCCAGAAGGGTGCCCCATTTGTGTGGTTGGATGAGTGCGAGGAGAGCTTTCAGAAGCTCAAGACATCTTTGACCACAACTCCAGTGTTGGTATTGCCATCAGCTTCAGGTTCTTACACTATGTATTGTGATGCTTCGAGAGTTGGGATCAGATGTATGTTGATGCAGGAGGGTAGAGTTATTGCATATGCTTCTCGTTAGTTGAATCCCCATGAGAAGAACTACCCTGTACATGATTTGGAGTTGGCTACTATAGTTCATGCCTTGAAGATTTGGAGGCACTACTTATATGGCGTATCTTGTGAGGTGTATACTGATCATCGCAGCCTCCAGCATTGTTCAAACAGAAGGATCTTAATTTGAGGCAGCGGAGGTGGCTTGAGTTACTCAAGGACTCTGATATTACCATTTTGTATCACCCGGGGAAGGCTAATGTGGTGGTCTATGCTTTGAGCCGAAAGGCGGTTAGATGTATCAGGATTTGAGATAGCACTATTGGTGGAGGAGGATGAAGAAGGATATTGTGGGGTATGTAGCTCGATGTCTCAACTGTCAGCAGGTCAAGTATGAGCATCAGAGACCGAGCGGTGTTCTTCAGTGTATGGTTATTCCTGAGTGGAAATTGGAGAGGATTACTATGGACTTTGTGAGTAGGCTCCCTCGGACTTTGAGGAAGTTTGATTCAGTTTGGGTGATTATGGATCGGCTGACCAAGTCCGCGCACTTCATTCCAGTATGTACTACTTATTCTTCGGAGCGGCTGGCAGGGATCTTTATCCGGGAGATCGTCCGATTACATGGGGTTCCAGTGTCTATTATCTCAGACAGGGGTACTCAGTTCACTTCTTAGTTCTGGAGAGTATTTCAGCAGGATTTGGGTATGCAAGTAGAGTTGAGCACAACATTCCATCCTCAGACGGACGGGCAGTCTGAGCGCACTATTCCGATATTGGAGGACATGTTGCGTGCCTGTGTTATTGATTTTGGGGGTTCATGGGATGAGTTTTTGCCGTTTGCAGAGTTTGCCTACAATAACAGCTATCAGTCGAGCATTCAGATGGCTCCGTATGAGGCGTTGAATGGGAGGCGGTATAGATCTCTTGTTGGATGGTTCGAGCCCGGCGAGGCTTGATTATTGGGGACAGAGATGGTCCAGGATGCCGTAGAGAAGGTGAAGTTGATTCAGGAGAGGCTTCTTACAACACAGTCGCATCAGAAGAGTTATGCAGACCGAAAGGTTCGGGATGTGTCTTATATGGTAGGTGAAAAGGCCTTGCTGAAGGTTTCGCCCATGAAGGGTGTTATGCGGTTCGGAAAGAAAGGGAAGCTGAGTCCGAGGTTCATTGGGCCTTTTGAGATACTTAGGAGAATTGGGGAGGTGGATTATGAGGTTGCCTTTTGCCACCCAACTTGTCTAGCGTGCATCCGGTATTTCATGTATCTATGCTCCGGAAGTATGTTGGGGACCTGTCTCAAGTTTTTGACTTCAGCACGGTTCAGTTGGATGATAATTTGACATATGAAGTAGAGCCAGTGGCTATTTCGGGTTGTCAGGTTCGAAAGTTGAGGTCAAAGGATATAGCTTCAGTGAAGGTGCAGTGGAGAGTTCGGCCCGTGGAGGAGGCTACTTGGGAGACCGAGTGGGAGATGCGGAGCAGATATCCTTACTTGTTTGAGGCTCCAGGTTTGTTTCTTGACCCGCTCGAGGACGAGCGTTTGTTTTAGTTGGGGAGGATGTGATGACCCGGCCCGTCGTCACGTGAGTTACCGCTCCGTTTTCCCCATATTATGTTTCTCTATGCTTCATTATCGGTATTTGAGGTGATCGAGTCAAATTGGATTGGTTTTTGATGGAAATGAGACACTTAGTCTCTTTGAGGAAAGCTTGTTTTGGAAAAGTCAACCGGAAGTTGACTATTTAGTTAGAGGGCTCGGATATGAATTCCGGTGATTCGGTTAGCTTCGGGGGATGATTTGTGACTTAGAAGGGCGATCAGAATTGGTTTTCGAGGTCCGGTGTAGAATTAGGCTTGAATTGGTGAAGTTAGTATTTTGGCGAATTTCGGTTGGTAGGTGAGATTTTGATCCGGGGGTCGGAATTGAATTCCGAGAGTTGCAGTAGTTCCGTTAGGTGATTTTGGATGTGTGCGCAAAATTTCAGGTTATTCGGAGGAGTTTTGGTTGGGGTTTCGATCGAATGTGTGTTTCAGAACTTTTGAAGAAACTTAGGCTTGAATCCGATGTGAATTGATGATTTTAGTGTTGTTTGATGTGTTTTGATGATTGGAACAAGTTCGTATGATGTTTTGGGATATGTTGGTGCCTTTGGTTGAGGTCTCGGGGGCCTCGGGGTGATTTCGGATGGTTAAACGGAAGAAAATTTGAAGTTGGAAATTGCAGATTCTTGGTTGCAGCAGGTATTTCCGCATCTGTGGAAAAGAGACCGCAGATGAGGCTTCGCGGAAGCGAAGGAGCTATCGTAGGTGCGAAAGAGGGTGAGGCTGAGCAGGCTCCACAGAGGCGGAAAGGTATTCGCAAAAGCGAATCCGCATGAGCGGAATGGTCGTCGCAGAAGCGGTTTGGGCCTGTGGGTGAAATTCCGCAGAAGCGGGAATATGAGTCGCATAAGCGGACCCTGAGATTTAATGAGATTCCGCTTAAGCGGACAAGGACCGCAAAAGCGGTCACGCGGAAGCGAGCATGGGGACTGCAGAAGCGGAAACCCCTGAAGGCCAGTAGGAGTTTATATTCATTCTTCATCCGCGAGGGTTATGTATTTTTCACCATTGTTGAGCGAGCTTGCGAGCGTTTGACGGGGTTTTAGAGAGTTTTGACTGAGAATCAATTGGAGGTAAGTCCTATGGCCTAGAAACATCATTTTATTGAAGAATCAACCTTTTATTCTTGGAAAAATTGAGTAAAAATTTTGAAATGAAAATTTGGGATTTGAGGGTGCATTTGGGCTCCGATTTTGATAAATTTGATATGTATGGACTCGTGGAGAGACGAGGAGTCCGGTGATGTGAATTTTGTAATTTTTCGAGAAGTGGACCCGGGGTTCGGGTTTTGCCAACTTCGTGATTTTTGATATTTTTCGAGTCTTTTCGATTGGGTTATGATTCATTAGCCTAATGTGACGTATTCCTTTGGTTTTGATCAGATTCGACGCACGAGGAGGTCGATTCGAGGGGAAAAGGCTTAGCGAGCTAGACTGTTGGCCGACTAGAGGTGAGTAATGACTTTAAATGATGTCCTGAGGGCTTGAGGCCCCAGATTTGCACAACTTGGTGCTGTGTTGAGATGAGACACGCGTTCAATGACGAGCGCGGAGTCATTTACTATTGGGGACTGTGACTTGGTCCAGTACAGATGATATTTTACCGCGTACTAGCTATTATTGTTGTTTTTCACTATGATTTGGGGTTGTTGCCATATTTGGGGCTTATTGCCGACTGTTTGAACTCTTTATGAACTATCATCACTATTTTCCCTCACTATTTGAAATTTTATTTGAATTCAGTCCATGTGATTTACACTGTTTCATGAACTCAACTATATTTTACTCAAACTTGGAGTTTTAACTGATATTTGAACTATTGTTTGAGCTGGGTATATTTGTTTTATTGATGCCCGAGGGGCTTTTGACTATTTTGGACTGATACAGGCCGAGGGCCATATGTGAGGGCACGATGAGTGATGTGAGGAGGCTTTCAGGCCTCGAGTGATTGGTGAGGAGACTTTCAGGCCTCGAGTGATTGGTGAGGAGGCTTTCAGGCCTCGAGTGTTATGTGAGGAGGCTTTCAGGCCTCGAGTGTATTATAAGCAGACTTTCAGGCCTCGCATTGATATTATTCAGGCTTTCAGGGCTTATTGATAGCGCTTGGGCTGAAGGAGCCCCTCCAGAGTCTGCACACCCACAGTGAGCACGGGTACCCATGTGATTGAGAGCGAGCCCGTGGGGATAATGTTGTACTGTGTGATTGATACTGAGCCCGCGGGGCAGGCGCTGAGCTGAGAGTTTGATATTGCGCCCGAGGGGCAGGTTTCTGAGCATTTCTTATGGATTGAGAATAATTGTTTTAACCATTTTCAAAGAGAATTTCTTACTATATTTCACTGGTTTTACTATTTATCTGACTTTTACTGCTTGGGATAGCATTACTTGTGCCTTTATGGGATTCTATGTTCTCAGTCGTTATTTGTTTTTATTACTCACTAGGTCGGAGTACTCACATTACTCCGTACAGCATGTGTGCAGATACAGGTATAGCTGAGTTCGTTCCTGAGCCCTGATTTTCCTTCCAGACCAGGCGGACCCGGAGAGACGAGGTAGCTATCGACGTCCATAGCCCCGTTTCTTCCTTATCATCTGTATTTCATTTATCTTTGGACTATGTTCTTAGATACAAACTTGTAGTATTTCCTTTAAACTCTATAGTAGCTCATGACTTGCGATACCCCGATTGCGGGCTGGTATTTGGGATGGTTGGCTTGGCTTGAGGTAAGTAACACCTCCAAACTTGGTTCTGAGGGTTTGAAACCCTGAACTGTGTGTTCTGCTATCACTGTTATTCCGCATTAATGGTTATATTATCCATGTTTTAGACTTGTTCATGTTAATGATTGTTAAAGAGAAGGTGTAAATACTATGTTGGATGGCCTTGTCTTCACGAGAGGTGCCATCACTACCAGGTGGGAATTGGGTCATGACAATAAATTAGAATATTACAATGTGAAGTGAAGACTTTATGTCACGTAAAAATACCATAATATAAGCGACAAGTACGAAAAAAGTGCTAATATTTTGTGTATATGAATTTGATTGAAAAAGTTTAAGGCGTATTGGAGAGTATGCATTGGAGAGCTGTAAGCACGTAATTTTCGACCCTCGCAAATTTTTAAAGTTAGTTTTAATATTTTAATTTTTAAAAATATTTACTTGAGTTTATTTTAATATAATTTTAATCTATTTTACTTTTAATCTTAAGACATAAATTAAAAAACATAAAATAGTTTTATTTATCATGTTTCTCACCTTTCTCTATTTTCATCTTTAGTTTAAGATCATTTAGTATATTTATATTTATAATATTTTAATTTTATCATGACTTTAGCCTATTTTCTTTGCTTTTACTTTATTATTATAACATTTGAAAATACAAAAAAAAGTTCAATTTAATATTTGGTTTAATTACTTAATTAAGTTTAAATAATATTTTTTATAGGATTTTGAGTTTGTCTTTGTCCAACAAGAAAGTTTGCAGGCCCAAACTGTGAGTCCATCTCTTTTAACTTAAATCCATTACACTTAGAGCCCAACTCTCTTAACATCTGACCCAGACCCGCCCCAATTTTCCTTTTAAATCATAGCTCTTTATTCCATTTGATCTAATGGCTATCCCTCCCACACCCCAAATATAAGCCAAACTATAACCTAATAAGCTAACCCTAGAGATAATTCTCCAGTCACACCCCTTTCTTTACCAAACGCCTCTGCCGCCATTGGCCTGCCACAACTCCATGCCAAACTTGCCCAACTCAGGCGAGTTCACCCCAAACTCGCGCACATATTCCCCCTCTATTCCTTTACCACATATCCTAACGATCTCTGACAAACAGAACTATTCTTTCTGAATTTCACGCATTCTCTTATTTTTCTTTCAGATTTATGCTCTTTTGACGAAAATAGGAAAAATATGGGGCGTAGGATCGAGTCACACTCTGATCTACTCCTTACATCTTTCTTACTCTTATCTCGCCAATTTGAGTTTTTCTTCTGGATTTTTGGGGGTGATTTTCGGATTCTTTGGCACTCGAGGAGAAAGTTCGAGAGATGCTATAAATTGGAGGATTCTTCGGTTTTTGAGGGGAGAAATTTTTGGGAGAGAGAAAAATTAGTTTTTGTTCTTGAGTTTTGGATTTTTTCATCTTCTAGTATCGTTTCATATAAAAAAAAGAAATTCAGTTGGTTTTATTCATTTTTGTTTCAAAGTCGAAATACACCAGAAAATTTAGCATGTTCTTTGATTTTGGCTTTCCAAAATTGAGATTGCTTGAGGTGTTCAAGTCACCTGTTTTGGATCCTTTATAGGTGTGATCTCTTTTGATGTGTTAAGTTCGAGCATCAAAATCAGTATCTCATGCTGTGTTATTTTTAGTCAAAAGTTGGGACGTAGGAGTGGGGAATGACCAAAGCCCGTTAGTGATTAATTGGTTTACATCCTTTTTAGAATTGGGCTTGGTCAAATGCATGAAATAAGAAGTTAAAAGGAAATGAGAACGAATTGGATCGTTCTTTTATTTAGTCCTCTTTTATTTTCTTTATTTGTCAAATGCGTCTAACAACTTAGATATATTAGTGATCATGCTGATTCTTTTTAATTAAATATATACTTCAACCACAATTGAATTCCATAACTCATGCCCTCACAATAATCTCAAAAGTCGGAAATGAACAATTATGAACACTGCAGTTCGCTTTAGGTGCGTTAATAATAATCATCATGACTATGTGTACAGTTTTTGTGGCATAGTCATGATACGTAATCCCCAATTTGAGTGTGCATTTCACGTGACTCGACAACAACTTCAAACAATAATAATAATAATACATGTTGTAAATCGCGGGTACGTTTCACGTGCCGTAATTCGCAATATGAACAAAAATAATAAGTGCGCGACATCGCGACATTGCGACTTATTTATATAATTTTCATAAATATTAAAAGTGGTTAAAGAATTTAAAAATTCACAATAGGTTTAAATATGTAATAAATTAGGTAATCAGGCCAATTATTAACAGTTGAGCGACCGTGCTAAAATCACGGAATGCCCGAGAATGCCTAATCCTTCTCCCGAGTTAACAAAATTTCTTACCGGGTCTTCTAGTTTGCAGACTTTAAGGCAGAATCAAAACTTCCTTGATTCAGAATTTTAAACCGGTGACTTGGGACACCATAAATTATCTTAAGTGGCGACTCTTAAATTGAATAAAAATATTCCTGTTTCAATCAACGTCACTTTAATTGGAAAAACTCCCTATCCCCCCGGAAAAAAGGAGGTGTGACAGTACCGGCAACTCTACTGGGGAGAAGAACCCAACATCTCTGGTTCAGGGTTCAGAATTCGAGCTTAGAATAACTGTTATAGTTGACTTTTATCCAATTTTCACGTGTTTGAGCCCAATGTGCTAAATGCCGTTTTTTACCGCTTTGATATTGCTTGAACTATATATTAACCTGTTACGAAACCCTTTGATGTGCCGTAGAATTTCGGCACTTTTGATACTGATTACATAGATTTTAGCTAGACTTTCAATTCATTTGTAGCTAATTCTTATAAAGTTTTGGTGTTTGTAGTGCATGAGACTTGATGACCCAAAAATATGAAAAAGTAGTCAAAAATCCACAAAAAAGGTAGGAATGCTGCAAATATGCTACCGCAGAAGTAATTGCGGACCGCATAATAATCGCAAACTGATGCCGATTTTTGGCTAAAGAGAATAATGTGCGGTCCATTATGCGGTCGCATAACATTTCTGCGAACCGCATAATGACCGCACAATTGTAATTGAAAAACTTGCGTAGCACTTTTGCGATGGAAAATGCGATCGCATAACCGATATGCAGACCGCATAATGGAAATGCATGGAAATCTAGGCTTGAAGATCTGAAATTCTGAGATACAATTGTCAATTATTCGGATCACATACATGGTCTGCGACCATTATGGGGTCGCAGAAGGGCTCTGCAGGGACATTTTTGTTCAATCTTGACCCCAACTTTAGTTCACTATAAATAGATTTACTAGGGTTTTTGTGGGTCATTGAGTCAAAAAAAGAGACCACATTGAAGGCATTGAATACACAATTATCTTGGAAGCTTTTGAAGACAGAACCTTGTACCCTTGTAAGCTTTATGACTTTATTTATTGCTTTATTTTTATATTCTAGTAGGAGTAGCTAGTTTTAAATACTAAGGTTGTGGACCCTAAATGAGTGTAATGTTAATGGGTTCTTAACATATATATAATGGTTGGTTGATATTTATTTATTTCTTATGCTTTATTTATTGTTGGTGGTTGCAAACATTGACTTATCCCATTTTACTTTTTCTTTACTTGAAAAAATGAGTTAGGATTTAGTAGAAGTGAATATCAAGAACTCAAGACTTTAAACCTTGTTTAATAGGATCGCTTAGAAATAAGTGGATCGTACTTAGCATACATTGGTTATTCTTAATTGCAACTATTTTATATTTGAAAAAATCATAAAGGGAAAATACTGCCCAACAATTGAAAAATATTGGGTAGTCATTTAGAAACCATTTGCACATCAAAGGACCTTCCATTAGAAATATATCATATTAACACCGATAACATTATATTTCATTGATGGGGACATAACCTTGGTTTCCTTAACAAAATTAATTATATTCTCACAACAAAATATCTCTCTTGTTAATTCACAATCATATCATTCTCTTTTTAAGCAAAAGGAATAAAATTACGACTTAAGTCAAGTTTCATACTATTCAAGTAATATTTTCACACATATTCCATGTGGATTCGACCATAACCTTATTGGAGTATTATATTTGATACCGACCGCCTTACACTATTTATTTAAGTGTAATTTGAGCGTATCAAATTTTGGCGCCATTACCGGAGAATACGGTTTTGAAATTACTAATTAGTGTGTGCTTTACTTTACGTATTCTTCTATTCCATCACACTTTTCTTGCTTTGCTAGGTGTTAATAAGAAAGCATGGCCGAGTATGATGAAGAAGAGAATCCTTTTATGGATATAGATGAGTACACTGAGGATAAAAATATCATTGTCCCTCCAAGAGTTGATGCTGCCACTTTCAAGGTGGAATACAATTTAATCCTAATGCTTAAAGCAGAGGGGTTTTTCAAAAAATTCTACCAATGATGATCCGACACAACATCTCAGAAACTTCTTAGGTGTGTGTGTGATGCACAAGCAGAACAACATTTCAGATGATGCTCTATGATTGCGAGTATTCAAGTACTCACTGGCTGGAGAGGCGAGGAAATGGATCCAAAATCTACCACCAAATTATATTCATTCTCGGCATGAACTCGTCCAAGATTTCCTAGCTAAATGGTTACCACAAAGCAAGAAATCTGAGCTCCGGGATAAAATTTTCTTTTTCAAGCAATTGTCACACCTCCTTTTTTACACACCTACCCCGAAGGATAATGTATAAGGGAGTTTTTCTAATTTAAGTGACATCATTCGAAATGGGATTATTTATTTATAAGAGTCGTCACTTGGGATAGTTTATTTGGTGTCCCAAGTCACCGGTTTATTTTGAATCCCAAATAGAGAAAAATTTTGACTTTTCTTTTGAAGTCTGCGAACCAGAAATTCTGAATAAGGAATTCTGTTAACTCGGGGGAAGGTGTTAGGCACCCCCGGATTCCGTGGTTCTAGCACGGTCGCTTAAACTATTACAATTGGCTTATTATCTGATTTTAATACATGTTCAATCCTATAGTGCAATTTTAAATTGTTTACCACCTTTATTATTATTCTAAAGAGAATTGCAACGTCGTGAAAATGCGTCTCGAACCACGTCACGTAAATGCACCCATGGTTGTTGACACATTTCGACTCCATTGAAATTTGGATTTGGGTCACATAAATGCACACCCGAGTTTAAGAAGGTAATGTTATTAAAATACGTGCCTAAAGAGACTAACGCGTTATTATCTTTGGGGAGGGCCGTGAAATTTACTAAACGGCCAATCCAGAATTCTAAGTATTTAATACAAATATTTATCGAGGGCCCCGCTATTTTTTTTTTAGCGAGGCTCATCTCATTTATTATTTAAAGGCAAACCTAAAGTGAACTATGATTTTCTATTTTTGTTTGTCTCTAAAAAACTAGTCAATTTGTTACTGAATTGAAGTAAACTGAATGGTAACTTTGTACCAAAGCCAAACATGGGGCTCCAAAACAAGCCCATCGGTGGCGAATTGCATTCAGACCCACGCCAAAACTGGCTAGCCGCAGATCTCAGGCCAGGCCCAAACATACATAGTCATAAAAAAGGGCCTGGGCTGCTCGTTAGTGAACTGAGGTCTATATATCTTGAAAAGGTGGTCAAGCCCAAGTGATTAAACCAAACACAACAGTTCAATTTAAACAAATATCCGCTAACAATGGTTCTACTTCTCGAATTAACCTCAATATCATTTGACAAAACAGTCCAACACAAACAGTTGCTAGCTCATTGTAATCCAGGCCCTTGCAAGAAGGCCCAATTTAAACCCCCTTGCAGCTGCTGAGCACACCAGGGTTAGAGCCTGGGTGGAAGCACAACACCAAACGACCCCAGTTAATCCCCAAAGCAGGCTATAGAGATCACCTTTGCACTTAACGCCAGTTTATTTTTAATTCCTTATTTCACTTGGTTCACTTGACACTACACATGAACAAGAACCAATTGGAACTATTCTTATGACCACTGAAATACAAATCGAGTGTCTAAGCATTGAAACTGATTCAGTGCTACTCAAACTGATGTTATTTACTAAAATGACTCGTGATTTCAGAACTAGATATATTGAACTAACATACTGATTTCCATTTGAACCTGTTTTTTTAACATATAAACTATTTGAATCGACTTTATAACTACAGAAAATGAATTACTGGAAATGAATTAAGCTACACTAATCTACACTATATTAGTAGCACAAACTATGCTAAATTATTAAACTATACTAGCAATACTAAACTAACTAGTAAAATGAAAGGACACATGCTCATAAGCAACAGTTCAAAAATTTAAAAACAGTCCAGAATAGTCCATTACACATGAACAGTTCAATTAATCTACTA
Organism: Nicotiana glauca; assembly: GCA_026770625.1. NCBI lineage: Eukaryota > Viridiplantae > Streptophyta > Magnoliopsida > Solanales > Solanaceae > Nicotiana > Nicotiana glauca. The sequence goes on from MDKF010396796.1 coordinate 36,583, forward strand.
CAAATAGGCTAAAACAATAAATCCATCTAGAAATCCTAGAACTAGTTGTAATACTAATGAAATAGTGAAAGCTTAAATGACGTTCAAACAACAATAGCATTTCCATTTCATGAAGAAGTTACATTAAGTCAGTCTCAAATTTGTACCTGGATGATTGGAATATAAGAAGAAGAAGAAGAAGAAGAAGAAGGAGTCAGCAGTAGGAGTAAGCAGCAGGTCACAGCAACACTGAACGACTTTAACTTGAAATCACCAGAATAGTTTAACAAATCCAGAAATGATCCAAAGCCAAGCAAAACTAGTTGATCTACCCAACACAACACCAAATAATCCATAAATGGACCCAAACAACTTGTAAAATAACCCTAGCAACTCAGCAAACCATAATTCAACTCAAATGCACCAAATTCAACTTGAAAACTCAAATCACTGAATCTCAGCTATCAAGTAACGAACTAATACAAACAAACTGACAACTAGACTTGAAATTAGGCTACATATTCTCAATGGAACAATACTCTTTTGATTTTTACTGCATTTTTTTGTGTTGCTTTTATTGGATTTTTTGAAAGTTTTCTATGGTTTTTGGTTTTGAAATTTGAACTTCTACTTCAGATCTGAAAAAAAATTGGAGAATACTGTTTTTTTTGGGGAAATTTTATGGTTCAAAAAACTTGTAAATGAAGGCCTTTGGCCTGATTTTTATAGGCAAGAAATGGGGCAGAATGTTCGGGAAGTTTTTATTCATTTCCCCCCCTTTTTATTTTCAGAAATTGTACCTTAATCCCTAATTTTATGGCTTGTTGCTCAAGTTACTGCATCAAAAATACAGAAACTTACACTAAGACCCCCTTCTAGAAGGACTAGGGTGTTTTTCTACCTATGGAATATCTATATTATCCTTATTTTGGTTCTGAAATTACTAGTCCTTAACAAACCAACCCATTTTAGATGCCTAAACTACCTTTGGTTGCCCCTGAAATTACTAAACCTAGTTGAAATCTATCAGCTATAACCAAAATGATTCCAAAAATTCTAAGATTGAATCAATTAATGCTAATTGAGACTTAAAATTGATCCTACATCACACTACTGCCAGTTATCAACTAACAATAAACTAATTACACTAAACAATAAAAGTGAAACATCGAAAAACAAGAACTAACACTTGAATTAACTAATCAAAATCAATGGGACATGGTTAACCCTGAACTAAACCAAAAATCAGAAGACTAAACTATCAATCAACAAAGCAGGATCAACCATGATAGATATCAATTAAAAAACTAAAATAATATGAATATGAACAGACCTAAATCGTGTCTAAATTAACTAAAACTTACAAAATATGCATGAATTGATTAACCAAAGTTTAAACTAATTATAGGATTCAAATAATAGAAGAAGAAAAACAGAAAAACTTACTTATGCAGATTGAATCAACTGAACTCCAACTCGAGCATTGAAGTGATGTGAACATGTGTTCTTCACAAGAACAAATGAACACATTCTCTCGAGGCTCGACTCAAAATCTGGACTCCGAAAATTGGAGAAAACTCGAGCAGCTTAGAATTCTAGGGTTCTGTCATCCTAAGATATGAAATTCGAGAAGATATAAGAGGATTCGAGGAAATATGGTTGGGGATTAGGGATAAGGGAAGTCAGGGAAAGGTAGGGTGTGAATTTGGTGCAATTTGGATAACTTTGTGTTTTGGCCGGAAAGTTTCGATTCAAGATTCGAACCATTTGGTTATGATTCGAAGGAAATCGTTTTGGGGGTTGGAAAGAGGAGTTCATGGGGAATCTATGGTGTATTTTTAGTGGCATTGGAGCTTCGCCGCCGGCGGTGGCGTACGGAGGAAGACGGCGAAGACACGGTGGAGGGGAAGAGGTACAAGGAGGGTAAGTTTGGTCTAGGGTTTTTCTGAATATTTCAGACACTTTTATTTAATCATCAAAAAAGGACCCTAGCCGTTGGATTACAGATGATGGACGGCCTGGATCGTGTGACGCCAAATGGCGTCGTTTTATCATGGGGGGTGGGGGCGGACCAGATTTTTTGAGATTGGGCCATTTTGAACGGGTTCTGGGGATTTGGGGGGTGGAATTGTTTGGGCTGGCCCAAAATTGGGTGTTTATTAGGCTTTTCTTTTAATTCTTGTTATTTGTTTTCTTTTCTTTTACTTATTTTTTAATTATTTTCTGATTTTGTAAAATAAAAAATAAAAGACCCAAATTAACTACAAAATTATACTAATTAAAATTACAAAATGAACTAATTTCTAATTTAAAGGAAAACTTAAGACAAATTCTAAAAACGGAAAGTGAAAATGTCAAGAACCATTTTTGTTATTTTTCTTATTTTTGTAATATTAAAATGCATACTATTTTTATATCAAGTAAAATGCACACAAATATGCAAACACGACACAGAATCATGCAATTAATTCCTAAAAATTCAAATAATAAAAGAAAATCTTAATTCTAAGGCATTTATAGGAGTAATTTAAGTGTGACAAAAATCACGTGCTCACAGCTGCCCCTCTTTACTCGGGAACACGAAGAGTTCTCGAGCAAAGATAAGTGAGCGGATACGAGCGATTTTTGCCCGTTCGAGTATTCCGTGTGAAGCATTTTGAAAACCGTATGACTGAACCCTGCTTCAAAGGTTGCCTACATATCCTTGGCTATAAAAGAATCAGGTCAGTGTAGTTCTGGAAAGTTTGGTAGCTGGGACTACCAGGAGCTGTGATTTCACCGCTGTTGCTGCTGCTACTGCTTGCCGACCTCCTTATTACACCAAAAGGAAAATCAAAGCTAAGCTAGCTATGCCTAT